>BRYA01000549.1:0-15333 GCA_030267965.1 Triparma columacea
TGAGTATTGAGAGATGCTTTGGAGATGAGGTCTTCTGGTTTGCGTGTTGTCTTTGTGGCATTCTATATTAAGTAATATACTCGCTTCTCATTCTAACATTCACACACGCACACGCAAATCTCATCTCGCACATCTCCACTCGGCCTTGAATTAAACGCAGTAACGCATATGACTTCAATCAGGACGTCACCGGCTGGAATGTTTGTTCCGTCACCAATTTTGGTAGCATGTTTGCTGGTTCTGGACAATCAGACACTGATCTCAGTTCCGGAACATGCGTAGATTGCCCTACCGGTTCAACCTCAGGATCTAACAACGAGTACATTGTTGGTAGATGGGAGTGCGTCGCTCCCACGGAGGCTCCCACGGAGGCTCCAACGGAGGCTCCCACTGTGGCTCCCACTGTGGCTCCCACTGTGGCTCCCACGGAGGCACACCGTGGAAAGGGGGGGGTGTCGTGAAGGACGGAAAGATGAATGTAACCACCCAAGGAGATTGAACTAGGGAACAAGGGAAAAATATTATTTAGTTTGAGGGCGTCAAGTTTGATTCTTCAAAACAACCGCGTACTTTAACTCCCCCCTCTACTCTGAATCAATCGTCGTTCGTCGTTCTCTTTCACTTCTTCCTCACTTAAATGATGAATCCCATTCCGCCCAATTTCCAATTAATTTAATAATAATAATCTACTCTTTTATACTATATGCGCGGTGGCACTCTAATCAATGTAGAACCTCTTGTTCTTGTAGCCTGTGCAGGAACCCTTGTAAGTCTCGAAGAGTCTCTCCACCTCCTCGCAGTACTTCTTATGCCACTTGTCAATGTCCTCCTGGGTCGGCTCGTCAATTTGAGGCATCCCCAGAGGCCTTCCCCTCACATAAACCATCTGGTCGGGCCTCGGGATTGGGGTGTTCCAAAGGCCCCAGAAGTACGTAATGCTCACACCCATTTTCCTACTGAGCGTGGCCAGGGGGCCAGCCTTGACGACGGTCAAGGTCGAGGTGTTGCCGAGGAGGTAGAGGGGGAGGATGTCAGTGCCCGAGGTTAGGGCGAGCTTTATGAAGCCCTTGCGCTTGGAGAGGTAGAGGCGCTCCTCCTTGGCGCGACGAGCGAAGCGAGGGCGGCGAGCGAAGCGAGGGCGACGAGCGAAGCGAGGAGCGGAAGGGGGTTAATTTACGAGGGTTTAGGGCGGCGAGCGAAGCGAGTCGTGGAAGGGGCGGCGAGCGAAGCGAGTCGTGGAAGGGGTTGGTGCGTTATTGGGCTCTCACCTTCCTGCTGGATTTGAAGAGCTCGGCGATGCCGCCGATGTAGATTACGACGCTGCGGGGGGGCGACGAGCGAAGTGAGGGCGGCGAGCGAAGCGAGTGCGACGAGCGTAGCGAGTCGCAATAAGGGTTGTATTTGTGGATTAGATTAGGTGCAGGTTGAGTGCGACGAGCGAGTGTCCTTGCGAGCGAGTGTCCTTGCTCTTAGCAGCGCTTTTCCCCATCTTTCACCAGTCTCACCTACCGGACGCGCCCTTCTTCTTGAGGTGCCTCTTGAGACTTTTACTGGAGGCGTCGATGAGGCCGAAGACACCCATTACGTGCTTGAGGATGGGAACCTTGGTGACAACAGAGGCGGCGGCGGTCTTGATGCGATGAGCGAAGCGAGTCGTTGAGGGAGGTTGCGTTTGAGGGGGGTTGCGTTAGTGATTATTTAATTGTGCATAAGAGCGCCGCAGAGCGATGTGAGTTGTGTCAAAGGCGACCAGCGAAGCGGGTCGTTGAGGGAGGTTGCGTTGAGGGGGGTTGCGTTAGTGATTATTTAATTGTGCATAAGAGCGCCGCAGAGCGATGTGAGTTGTCAAAGGCGAAGAGCGAAGCGAGTCGTTGAGGGAGGTTGCGTTTGAGGGGGGTTGCGTTAGTGATTATTTAATTGTGCATAAGAGCGCCGCAGAGCGAAGCGAGTCGTTGAGGGAGGTTTCGTTGAGGGAGGTTTCGTCGAGGGGGGTTGCGTTAGTGAATATTTAATTGTGCACCAGAGCTATGTGAGTTGTCAAAGGTTATTGTATTGCGTCGATGTAGTCTCCTTGCTCCCCCCCCCCAGATGATCTTCCGCCTCTGGTCAATTCTCACCTTGATTTGGCGGAACTCGTCGATGCAGTAGTTGGCAGAGCACATACCACAGAAGGATATAACACCGTGGGGCTGGGCTGCGAGTATGTAACAAGGCGAGGCGAACGCGAGTCGCAAGATGGATTGTTAATGGGTTCGTGAATGTGGAGAGAGATGGTCGTTGATCGTTGGGTGCTTTCTTTCGTTTCTTGTCGTTGCACTTCCAATGGACAATGTACTCACCTGCGAGTATGTAAGATTTTCCCGTCTTGAAGTGCGCGGAAAGCTCCTCATCTGACGTCTCGCGGACCTCTGCGGCGACAAGCAAAGGGAGTCGCGGAAGGTGGTGGGTGCGTTAGTGGCGACGAGCGAAGCGAGTCGCAGAAGGGGTGGGTGGGTTAGTGGGGTGCGTCAATTAGTGGGGTGGTTGAGAAGGAGCAACGGTTGCTGCATATCATCGGAGCCATGGAAGAGTAAGCCTGGGGGTTCGAAGTGGCTATCGTTCAGCACGAGCCACCTCTTGGCCTCGCCACCTATGCCTTCGCCACCTATGCCTCGCCACCTATACCTCGCCACTTACCCGAGTAGTTGAAGTAACCGCACATGGGACCGAGGAAGGTCTTGGTGAACCAGGGGGAGTGGATGGCAGGGAAGACGCAACTCAGCATGAACGGGAGAGCTGGGAGAGGGGCTTTGTTGTACAGGGAGTAAATGGAGTAGATGGAGTAGGGGAGGGTGAAGAGATAGGTGGACGCAAAGGCTGTGGACTGGACGCAGCCGATTAGGTAGCTGGGGAGGGGGGCGACGAGAGAAGCGAGTTGCAGGAAGCGTTATGTGATGAGTTGAGAAGCGTTATCGGTGGCGACGAGCGAAGAGACGAGTGCGAAGAGACGAGTGCCATCCGAAATATGCAGAGGTATCGGGAGAGAGGAGGGGAAGATGGGAGAAGTTGGGTTTCAATGGTTAGAAGGAAGTTTCTTTGTACGATAAGTGGATTTAAAAAGACTCACGAGAGGGTAGAAGGCGGAGGAGTAGTGTGAACAGTGTAGGGAATAGGTGCCATGGTGATTGACTTTTGTGGGGAGGGAGACCAAAAAAAGAAAAAAAGGGAGACAAAAGACATTTCTCCCACATTTCTCCCATTTTACCACATTACGTACGCAATTGAAAGGTAACATACTCATAATGAAGGAGGATAGAGAGGATACAACGAACGTTAATGAAAATAGAGTAGGAATCAAAGATTTTATGCCTGTGACCATGGCGGAGGGGGTAAGCAAAGTCAGCAGGAGGATCATGTTGGGGGGCCTTTTGGGGGCAGTGGGGGGAGCAGGGTTAGCAGTATATAGGGGGGGAGTGGTGGGGGCATATGCTGGGAATATGGCGGGGAGGTAAGTCGGTGAGCGAAGCGAACCGCTGAAGGGGTTTGGGGTGGGGGTGTGGGAGGGAGGGAGGGGAGTTGTTGTACGTCGTGGAGGCGGAGACACGCGAATGGCTGCTACAAGAAACCTAACCCCCCCCCCTCCCAGCTTTGCAGTCACAGCCTGCGCCATTTACGTCCCCGAGAGGTTCTACAACTTCGCGTCCAGGAGTTTCTCCAAGCCCCCCCTCGTCGACGACATATACACCAGGGCAGGGGAACACGACATCTTCCCATCCCACGTTTTCGGCGGAGCAGTAGGGGGAGGCATCATGGGATCGCTTTTTAGAGCCTCAGTGGCGGGGGGAGGGATTCCAGGAGCAGTCATGATGGGCATCGGAGGGATGGGACTAGGGATGGCCGAGAAGACTTTCATAGAGTGGAAGGAAGAAGAGAGGAACAGGAGGGAGATGGAGTACGGGGGAAGGGACGGGGACGGGGGGGAAGACAGAGGATGGGGAGGAGACCAGAGAGGAAGGAAACATTATGACCCCAAGAGCTATAGATGATAAACAAAAAAGTTTTATTTGAATTCAGAAGTATACAGATAGTTGTCTTGCCAGCAAAAAAAAGGCGGAATGAGCGGTCTCCCAACACCAAATATATTTTCTTTACTGGCTCCAATCGCTCTCAAACTTTGCCGGCGTGCTCCTCTCGGCTTGGGGTTGCGACGCTGGGCAAAAAAAAACGTTTGCCCCCTGGCAGGATCGAACTGCCGACTTCCGGATCGCGCAACACATGTGTTGTGGGAAGTATAATTTCGAATATGAGACCGACGCTATAATTTTCGGGTGGGGGTGGGAATGGATGGGTAAGACGTTGGCGTGCATCAAACATGTAGCGATCGAAAACGCGTACCTCTACCAACTGAGCTAAAGGGGCCATTAATAAGAAATTTTGATTTTTTAGTACGATTTCAATACTTCCCTTTTCATTGTGGTGTGTGTTGTGGACGCTTTTGGTCACTTTTGGTTTGGAGCTCCAATATTAGCACCTAACGTTTGGGTTTTCTACCCTAAGTACTTCAAAGCTTTTCACTAAAAGTTTAGCGTCCTAATTTGCCGCTATAAACTTACATTCGGGATAGGTTCACTCAAAAATGGAATCACGATCAGAGGTACAATCGGTACACAATTCATCAGAGACCACATGTGGCAGTATCTAGTTGGGACGATTTGACAGACGGTCAGCAGTTGTGCTTGAAGTGGGCCGAAGGCCAAGACTGGGATCGCATCAAGGGGTACGCCAAAGAACATGGTCCTGAGGTGTTGTTAGGCGTTCATACAAAGCATGGTGATAGGAAATGGGACGTATGGTCAGTGAGGGAGTGTCAGGTCAAGCACTGGAGGGAGCACAGGGTGCAATGCAGGGGACCCGCTGAACGAAAGGGGGGAGAGTGAGGCAATGGTCAAGAAAAGATCAAAGACATGGAAGGGGATTAAGGGGGGAGGAGCGGATGTGGGAGTAGCGGATGTGGGAGTAGCGGAAGGAGCAGGTGCGACGGGGAACAATGGCAAGAATGGCAAGAAGGGGAAGAAGGGCAAGAATAGTAGGGGTAAGAAGAAGTGAACGAAACAATACAGTAATGCGGAGGCTATAAGCAATTTTTCAGAATTCGATGTACATCAAATTGCTTATTTTTTAGCGAGTAGCGTGAGAATGAACAATTTCACATTTAATTTCTCCAACATTTTGTTCCCTTTAGACTCATTCCATTCCAGGCCTTTCTTTCTCAGAATTATTATCGACTTTTTGTTTATTCCTTCTTCACGGGTTTTTGGAGATATCGAGTGCGATTGAAGATTGGTGTTAGGTCACTCTCACACAGGAAAGTAAAGTGTCAATCTACTACAGCTTGTTGTTGGGTTGTGTTTGTTCCTCAGTATGGTCGTTTGGCAGCCATTTACCCCTTACTGGCGTTGAATCATAGCGCGTGTCTCCGAAATGCACGTCGCATATCATATGTAAAGTTGAGTTGTGGTATATTTACATCCTTGGAACAAACAACATTCTCATCTCATCCTTGTCCCCAGCTTACTAAAACTTACCTGAATCATCGCAAGAGCGGTAGTTGAAAAGCAAGTGTTGGGGCGCGCGAGCAGACGTGTGTTAGACAGCTTGAAATGTATCCTTCCAGCCCGTGTTTGTGTTTGCTGTTGATTTTGTTGTTGTTTGTTCCTCAGTATGGTCGTTTGGCAGCCATTTTGTCATTGCTGGCGTTAAATCATAGCGCGTGTCTCCGAAATGCACGTCGCATATCATATTATGGAATTCTTGTGGTATATTTACATCAGCGGAACAAACAAGCAACAACCCTTTATCAAAATTTCCCCCAATCTGGATTTGTCTGCGAGATGTCCTGCACATCTCCATTGAATTTCCTCAATCTCACCTTTTTTGCTCTATCTTGTTACCAATTTACGTGCAATAATGAGTATCTAGTGTGTGTGTGTATATGTATGTATGAAGGAGTGCAGGAAAAGGGATGAAAAAGCTACCTAAAGAAGAGTGAGTGTCGAGGTCTTCCAACCCAACCCAAAATCTTCCCCTCTTACGGGTTTTTGTTGGTAATTTTAGTGTTCACGTGTAGATGATTGAATAATTATGTTGAATTGGTGGTAACCCTGATTTTCTGGGGGTTAAAACGGAATATATCAAAATTCTTCTGAATGTCCAAAAATGAAAAATGGACTTGAAGATAGCCTTTGGGCCAAAAGGCAAAAGTTTTCAGAGAAATAGGCAATTTTATAGGCAAAGGCAAATAGGCACCCGTTGGAACCAATCAGATCGCCGGATTTGCGGATATATAGCCGTTAAATAAACTTTTTTAGCGAAGTTATAGGCAAAATTTTAGGCATTGCCTGCTGGCCCAAAGGCTACTTGAAGAATTCTGGATTCTGGATCTGGAAAGCAGGCTGAAGTCTTCTCGGCCATCCCCAGTCCCATCCCTCCGACCTCCCCCCCATAATAAGATAAACTCTTGTTTGCTGATACTAGGTGTTTCTCACTCATCAAAACTAAGAGTCTCACTCATCACTTCCTTCCTCCCTTCCCTTCGCGCTTATTACCACCCCCCCCTCCTCCTCCTCCGCCTCCGCCTCCCCCACCCCCCCCACCCCCTCCCATCATCACCGCCTTGCAAACTTCCACCAAGTACCTACAGGCGTCCCCCACCGCCTCCTTATCCCCCTCCGTCAGCCCCCTCTCCCCCTTCTCCATAAAGGCCAGAAAACAGTCGTTCAACCTAATCCTCATTTGCTTCAGGGCCACTCCCACCTCCACCGTTGTCTTGAAGACGATCCACTCGTCAATGCTCACCAGCACCTTCCCCGCATTCATCTGCCTGTACAACTCCTCCCCCCCCTCCTCCTCCCGGAACACCATTTCCTTCACATCCAGGCTCTTCCCGCACAACAACAGGATGGGTATGACGCTCCAGACTCTACTGGTGTTCCTCATGGAGAATCCGTTTGGCTGCTTCACGACCTCCCCGTAGAGCACGTACTCCACCCCCCCAACATCTGCTAGGCCGCACTTCTGGGAGAGGGGCTGTCCTCTCAGGGAGTTGACGGAGCTCAAGTGAATCTTGCACTTTCTGTTCAACGCGGTGGAGAAGTTCATCTCCCCTCCTTGCCTCATGACGACGTTGGGGTATAGGCCGGCGATGAGGCTCGACAAGATGAGGCCCTCCCCGAACTGCCCCTCGCTCCTCATCCACGACCCGTCCTTCTGCAGGTCTCCCATCCCCATCCCCACAAGTTCCCTCGCAACGTTCCTCCTAAGATCGGATATCATCCCCATGGTATTGTTTGACAAGAAGTAGTCGTTGCAGAACCTAAACGACCCCCCCGCGCCCCTCCGACGCGATTGGTCGTAGCCATTCAGCGCGTTCAGGAACGTCAGGAAATCAGACTGCGACCCCTTTGACATGGCAACTTTTGCCCCATCCGCCTGCTGCCTGGGGTTGCGGGTTGCGAATAAGGGTTGAGGATGAGGATAAGGGTGAGATCGATGACGTGAATCGCTTCGTCCAGGATTACTAACACAGCCAATTCGCTTCGTCCAGGATTACTAACACAGCCCTCTCTGCGGCTCGCTTCGCTCGGCCACAGCCCTCTCCGCGGCTCGCTTCGCTCGCCGTCGCTTCGCTCGCCGTCGCTTCGCTCGCCGCACCTCTGGTGCTTCCTGGGTAGCACGAACGGATCCTTGGTGCTCGTCGCGACCGCAATCGCGGCTGCACTCCTTCCCACCCCAAACAGAATCCCGAACATTAGCGCCTTCCCCAACCTCGGCGCCACGCTAAGTCCGCTCAGTTTCCACCCCAAGTCTGTGAGGGCATTCGTCTCGTCGTCCATCGCTCCAATCTCGACAAGGAGCCCAACCGCGTTCTTCAGGGCGAGGGGGTGGGGGGCGTCGATGGCCTTGTTCATGAGGGCCGGGATGCCGTCGAAATCATCGTAACCCCCGTTTGCGAGGCCAAGCCTCTTGGCCAACAAGCAGAGCTCCTCCAAGGGCGTCCTCAACAATTCCGAGTCAAGGAAAGGCCTCAGGCTAGCGTGCCTCCGCTTGCTCATTAGATGAAAGGCGACTCCGGCCTTGGTTCTCCCAGCCCTTCCCTGCCTCTGCCTGACAGATGCCTGCGAAATCCACTCTGTCGTCAGGGTGCTCGTCCCCAAATGTGGGTCGTACCCCTTCTCCTTCGCCTTCCCGCTATCGATGACGAAAGCGACGTCGTCGATGGTGATACTTGTCTCTGCTATGTTCGTCGCGAGGACAATCTTCCTGACACCCTTGGGCATCTTGGAAAACACCATCTTCTGCTCGTTCGTAGGGATTCCTCCGTGGAGCTGCATGATCCTAAACTTGCTAGTGTTCGAGAAGGGACTCGTGCTATCCAGCATTTGCCCGAGGACACTAATGTCGTGCCACCCGGGAAGAAAAATGAGGACTGCGCCGTCCCCGTAGCTGCTGGAATCGATGTAGGAGAGGAGACTTACGATGAGGTCGTGGTCCACCTGGAGGAGCGGAGCGGGAGGAGCGAAGCGGGAGGAGCGCAGCGACGACCGTAGGAGGTTAGGTTAACTGCTATTAGGTTAACTGCTGTTGAACTTTCAAAATGTAATCAGCTTGCAACAATTGGCAACAATGCTTTCAACAGGTATCCCCGTTATCACTAATCAATCAATCAACTCGCATTTTCCTCAACCACCTCTTGCAGCTCGCTTCGCTCACTGCACTCGCTTCGCTCACTGCACTCGCTTCGCTCGCTGCACTCGCTTCGCTCGCTGCACTCGCTTCGCTCGCTGCTCACCTCCTCGTCGTTGAAGGTCGACTGGTACTGTTCCAAAAGGGTCTCATCCAAAACCGTCACATCCTTAACCTGCCCGAACTCACTAACCCCGTCCCACTTCTGGGTATTCTCCGCGTCCTCGTCGTCCTCGTCATCTATTTCATACTCTTCCTCCTCCTCATCGTACTCCTCGTACTCCTCAAAGTCTTCCTCCCCCCCCCCCCCCCCACCCCCCCCTCCCACCCCCTGCGGCACGATCTGGCAGGTCTTGAGCCTCTCCTCCATCGTCTCAAAGTCCTCCCCCCCTCCCATGCACTCCCCCATGTGGTTCCCCAGCTCCTCCGCTAGCATGAATCCCCCCCTCCCGCACATTACGCAGCTAAGGCCCTTATTCCCGTCCAAACCCCTCTTGGTGAGCTCGTCCGCCACCCTGTCCTTTTCCTTCTCGAAGGAGCCCAAGTACTCTGTCATCCTTAAGACGTCCTCGAGGTAGAACTTCTGGATAGGGAACGTTCTCCCCGGAATCTCCACAACCCCAACGTCCATGAAGTAGTCTGTGAGCACGTCCGTATTCAGCGTGGCGCTCATGAGCACGATTTTGATCTTGCACTTCCTCGCCACCATTTCCTTGAGCGCAATCAAGATGAAGTCCGTGAAGACCTCCCTCTCGTGGACCTCGTCGACAAGGATATGGGTGTACTCGGAGAGGTCGGGGGAGGACTGGAGCTTGTTGAGGAGGACCGCAGGGGTGCAAAACGTAAGGCGGGTGTCCTGGAGGGGAGGGGGGAGGAAGGATGTAGGGTTAGCACGAGGGCTATTTCCATGGGGATCGTCGCATGATTGGGATGGTCGCATGGTTGGGATCGTCGCATGGTTGGGATCGTCGCATGATTGTAATCCTCTAACACAGCCCTCTCCACGGCTCACTTCGCTCGCCGCCCCTCACCTGATGCACATTGCTGCTTAACCTGACGACGTGACTGCTTAAGCTCCTCTCACTCGGCTCGCACCTCTCGCTCGCCACCCTGTCGCTAACTCCCACCGCACTGATCCTCCTCGGCTGCGTGACGATTATCCTAGGGTTCACCTCGCTGTCCAAAAGGAACTGAGGGACCTGCGTGCTCTTCCCGCAACCCGTCGACCCGCTGACCAGCGTGATGGCGTGCTTCTTGATGGCAGAGATTATCTGATCCTTGTAGCTCCAGCTGGGGAGCTTCATCCTGGCGGCGGTAGTGGAGGAGTAGTTGGCGTGGTTCTTGCGGAGCTCCTGGTAGCGGTTGAAGCGGTTGACGTCGGTGCCGCACCCCAGCTTGTAGCCGCGCCCAGTGTTGTTGTTGACGCGGACGATGCGAGGGATCTGGGGAGGAGGGGAATTTCGGAGGTTGGTTAGGGTTGGCAAAAGGTAAAAGGCAATGGCAAAAGTAAAGAACCCCATATCCGCCCACACAACCCCCCCCCCATTTCGGAGGTTGGTTAGGCAAAAGGTGAAAGGCAAAGGCAAAAGTAAAGAACCCCATATCCGCCCACACAACCCCCCCCCCATTTCGGAGGTTGGTTAGGCAAAAGGCAAAGGCAAAAGTAAAGAACCCCCTATCCGCCCACACGCCCCCCCCCCCGCCTCACCTTCGGTGCCAACCCCGTCCCCCCCCCATGTTTCCTCCCCCACTCTATCAGCAACCTCTCCGCCTGCTTCCCCCCGACGTTCAAGTCCGGGATAACGGCCCTCTGTACGACCCCGGTGTCCATGTTCTTCGTGACGGTGATGCAGCGGGAATCGCCCTTGCCGGAGGACTTCGACTTCAAACCCAGGTTGCGCGCGAGCTCGTGGACATACTGGGGGGGGAGCGGGGCGATTGGGTGGAATGTTTTGAGGATTGTTAGCATCTAGTTGTCATCACTGCCAGGTTACCACCCCCCCCCCTTCCATTCACACAAGCTGCTACGCTATGCTGCTACGCTATGCTGCTACGCTTATATATATGATATATATATAATATGCTCCTCCTTGCTTTGCTCGTCACCGCCTCTCATCACTGCCAGCCACCTCTCGCACCACTCACCTTCCTCTCCGTATTGGTCAAGTCCTTCGGCAGCGTAATCGTGCTTGTCTTCCCATCACCGCTCACAGTCTGGTTCTCACTGTTGACTCCAGGCTCGTCCCTGAACTTTGTAAGGAGCCTCGTGAACCTGATCTTACTACTTTCACTAATTACAAAGGATTCTGCTCCTAGCTGACCGTTCTGACGAGGCGCAGGCTTTTCTCCGCCTCCTCTCCCACCATATCTACCCCCACTACTACCCCCACGTCCCCCAGTGCGTCCTCCAGCATTATAATTCCCTCTACCTCCGTTGTTACGATAGTTATTTCCATTCATATTGTTGGGATGCTGGGACCGTTGGCGATGCTGTCCAGGAGGCGGTCCAGGCATTGTCTCACTCTCCAAAGATAGTGAACCTATTACGCCAAAATTTACACTTTAAGGGCAGGGAATATATAATATGTATGTGGGCATGAGTTCGACGACTGAGTGACCGGGATGGGGAAGAGAAAACACCCAAGCTTATTTGTGAAGCTTATATATAGAGTCGAATAAAAATACATACGGGGTTAATATACGTAGTATATGGAATGCCTCCGACGTGAATTTTACCGTAAGAAAAGGATATTCTGATAATTTTTGTCGAGGTGAGATGGGTAAAACTTGGTTAAACGAAGTCCTCCCCTCCCCTCCCCTTCCCCCTCCCCTCCAAAATTGATTATGCGAAGCCCTCCCCTCCGCTCCCCTCCCCTCCCCTCTATCTCCATTCTCTACCATACAAACAATTGCGTTACGGACTGGCTTGTCCCAGATATTCTCACGAATTTCACGGTTATTCCCCAACTCGTCCCACGCCCTTCTTACGGTGTCCTCGAGGGCATCCGCTTGGTTTCGTTGTCCCTTCTGGAGGCTATCAACCCTTTGTTGAAAATCCACATCCAGTAGATCTACCCCCCTCGACTTTAAATATTCCTCGTAAAACTCCATGTCCGTTTTCTTCCCGTGTCCGATCTGTAGCACTACCCTCCTTCTCCCTGCCTGCGCCCCTATGCCACTGCAAAGTCCTGGATCATCCCTCGGTCGTAGCTTCCACATTTTCGGCTAAAACCACTAAACCGCCTTCAACCTCTTCTCCTCGCATATGCGATCAATGTTGCAAAGCAAGGTGAGACTTGACGACGAGTCAAACAGTTCCACGGTAACAGTATTTCAGAAGGGACCTCCCGTGTTGCACTACTACTACCTACTACTTTTCAGCCTCATATCGGCGCTCGCTCTCATCAACTAACGCAACCCTTTCAACGGTGGCTCGCTTCGCTCGCCACCGCTTAGCGGCTTTCATCCGGTGTAACTCTTGTTGTCACGGAGAACCTCCTGACGCCGTCCAGCGTCTTTCTTACCCCCCTCCTGGCCTTTGCCCTCATCTTCTCGTAGTCCGAGAAGTGGTAGTGGTGGTCGACTGCGTCGATCAGGACCCCGAGCACAAGGAACATGACGGGAATGTAAAATACAGCTCGGAGGTCATCGAAGCTGAACTGCATGCTCTCCTCGTCAGGTCCTTGCTGGCTGTAGGAGTTGCCGTCGGAGCCGCACATGCTCCCGAACGTGTTCATGTACTCGGCGTGCTTGTTGTCCACCATTTTCCCCTGCTGGATCTGAACCGTCAGACCCGAGAACGCGCTGTGTAGCTCGTTCCTCACGGGAAAGCTCAAACCTATTGAAGCCTCCAAAGTCCTCCCCATGATGTGCCCTGTTTTAGGGTCACACATTGCCTCAGCGGAAATGTCATACTGGTCTGGGGGAAAGTGGACAGTGCTGAAGTCGAACGTTTTGGGCCAATAAATCGCTATATCGCACTTGCCGTCGAAGTAATCCCTTACTACGTCGTATCCCCATCCGAGGCTAGACACGAAGTCTAGATTCGGATACTGTTCCTTGAAGATCGAGTCTGCGATGCCGCTGACGCACACACGCCTGCACGACGGGCTTGCATCGCACTGAGCCAGGTTCTCAACTTCACCAACCCCATCAGATTGGCTGCGGATGGCTGCCATATTGCCCGTGAAGCACGCAATGACGACAACCGTGAAAAGAGCGTAGCCCGTCTTCACCATCTTGAGACCTACAGATCTTTCCTCGTGATCCATGCCCTCGTAGGCGACCGTGGAGCTCAAGAACTCCATCACAGCGCAATGCAGCCTGTGCCCGTAGTGTCGCGTGATCACCTTGAGCTTTTTCAAGGGGCTTTTGGGCGGTCCCTCTAAAACCTTGGTGAGCTCTGCCATCGTTCCCCTCCGGTCGTCGTCTTTTGCGGCGGTCTTTATGTCGTATACATCGTAGAGGGTATAAACTAGTCCAACACTTGCCCACACCAAGAACAGACCGAGCATCACATCAGCTGAGAAGGGGCGGAACGGTTGGGTGATCACCCTCCAAAAGCCAGGTGCCGCAGCCTTCTTGGACGCTATTATGTACATCTCCTCAGTCGCAAAGGCGCTCGCCATGCTAATTCCTCGCTCAATGCGCTCCTTCGTCACCCAGAATCCTCCCAGGCAGAGGTCGACCACGCCCCGTGCTACGTCATAAGTGCAAGCCGTCCAAGCGTTCTCCTCCATGCGCCTGGACAGCGCCATGGAGGCGTTCGAAGTCGGCACCAGCTCCATTTCAAAGTCGCCGAGATTCTTCATCTCCTCAAAGACGTCTATATATATGCGTAGTATTTGCTCATATATATATCAAGGTCAGTGGCGAGAGGCCAAGGACCGCTGTCATACTTCTCCCCCGTAATTTTGTGCTCCAAGTAATGCAACGGGTAACTTGCCGCTGGCACTCCAACTCGAAACGTCTTCCCCTTCATTACCACCTCATTCTTGTTCTCTTGCCAGGCCTCATCTTCCCCCCCGCACGTCTCGTAGCTATAGTATGCACCTTCGCCCTCCAAGATGACGTCCGTGCTTCTCATCAGGAACTTGGATCCCATGCACACGACCGGATCGACATAACACCAAGACTCCACACAGTAATCTAAACCAGGGCAATTCTTGTTCATGCCAAGGTCCCAAGTTCTGCAACTCCCAATACCGTAACTAGAATTGAGGCACTGGATTTCGTCGCCGAAGAGTGTTAGCATGCAAGTGGTGTTATCTGCCCTCCTGCCAAGGTTTGTGGGCCATGTGGGCACATCGATACAAGGGCACGATGGGGACCCGTGCTGGCATCTCGCCGTGACAAATTGTAGTAGGATGAACACTCCGGTGAACATGAGCACATCGTGGTTAAACATAATGGTAACGTTGTACCAAATTAAAAAAAATTGCAAACAACCAGGGAAGGAAAAAAAAGGAATTCAATTCTTATCCAACATTCAGAATACAACGCATAAAAGATTTCATCAGACAGAGGTAAGCGTTGAAGCAAGCGCAAACGCTTTTGAATCACTTGTTTGTATCGACCACTGCCTCTCTCTCCCCCCGCTACTATTTCATCAAGGAAAATAGGGCCCCTTCCTCGCCTTTTTCTCGACATCTGTGATTTCTACTCAGAATTTTGGTCGATTGAGGCCTTAGAAGTTTATAAATATACGTATATAAGACACACACACCCTTCAAAACACAATTCAGACTTATTCTGCCCTAATAGCGTGCAATATCTCACACAAAATTGCCCTTTTCCTCAGCCCTCGACTTTATTGATCATATTCATATTGTGACTAAAGATGAAGTCACTAGTCGCTTTGTTAGCTGCTTCGCTGCTAGTTTTGGTACTCCTCGTCATCACTAGCCACGGGACTGACAAATCGTTGAGATTCCCTTCAAGAGGCCTACAGGACTTTGCCTTTGGCGGTAATGACATCGACAACATTATCTTTGCTAACGGCAAGAAGAGCAACAAGGGCGACAAGGGCAACAAGGGCAACAAGGGCAACAAGGGCAACAAGGGGAAGAAGGGCAACAAGGGCAACAAGGGCAACAAGGGCAACAAGGGCAACAAGGGCAACAAGGGCAACAAGGGCAACAAGGGCAACAAGGGCAACAAGGGCAACAAGGGCAACAAGGGCAACAAGGGCAACAAGGGCAAGAAGGGCAAGAAGGGCAACAAGGGCAACAAGGGCAACAAGGGCACAACTCCGCAGCCAACTGAGAGCAAAACGCCTGCACCAACTCCTGCGCCCAAACCCGGGCCTACTATCACGCCGTTGAAAGACGGCAACAGCACCACCGCCGGCACCATGTTCTGGGCCATGTCAACGTGGTGCGCCAGCCCTGCAATGTGGAACAACAATCACGCTGCAACCTACGGAACGATCGACAAATGGGATACCGCTAAGGTAACAAGCATGAGAGAGCTGGTTAACAAGTACTGTGGAAGTGGAGGGAATGTTACACAAGTGACGACGACGACGTTCAATGCCGATATCAGTTATTGGAACACCGGGAGTGTTGAAGATATGGCATCTATGTTTAGGGAAACGTTCTCTTTTAACCGACC
>BRYA01000549.1:18568-31776 GCA_030267965.1 Triparma columacea
CTCCAATTTCAACCAAGACTTGAAAGACTGGAATGTTGACAAGGTAGCAAGTATGCCCGGAATGTTTTATGATTCCCCTTTCGACCAACCTATCGGAGCCTGGAACGTATCGCATGTCACTGACATGGTGTATATGTTTGCGTATTCCGGTTTCAACCAAGACTTGAAAGACTGGAATGTTGAGAAGGTTACAAATATGAACGGAATGTTCCTATCTACACCTTTCAACAAACCTATCGGAGACTGGAACGTCATGAGCGTCACTGACATGGGGAATATGTTTTTGGACTCCAATTTCAACCAAGACTTGAAAGACTGGAATGTTGACAAGGTAACAAGTATGCCCGGAATGTTTTATGATTCCCCTTTCGACCAACCTATCGGAGCCTGGGACGTTTCGCATGTCACTGACATGATGTATATGTTTGCGTATTCCGGTTTCAACCAAGACTTGAAAGACTGGAATGTTGAGAAGGTTACAAGTATGAACGGAATGTTCCTATCTACACCTTTCAACAAACCTATCGGAGACTGGAACGTCTTGAGTGTCACTGAAATGTATGCAATGTTCTCCGGCACATCTTTTGACCAATCTATCGGAAGCTGGAACGTCTCGCAGGTCACTGACATGGGGTTTATGTTTGGGACCTCCGGGAACTCCAACAAACCCAACACAAGTTTCAACCAAGACTTGAAAGACTGGAATGTTGAGAAGGTCACAAGTATGTCGGCAATGTTTCAAAAATCCTCTTTTGACCGACCTATCGGAGGCTGGAACGTCTCGAGTGTCACTGACATGAGGGATATGTTTGCGGTCTCCAATTTCAACCAAGACTTGAAAGACTGGAATGTTGAGAAGGTTACCAATATGTACTCAATGTTTGAATATTCCATTTTCGACCAACCTATCGGAAGCTGGAACGTCTCGCAGGTCACTGATATGGGGTCTATGTTTGGGAACTCCAGTTTCAACCAAGACTTGAAAGACTGGAATGTTGAGAAAGTTACCAATATGCGCGACATGTTTGCGTTTAACACTGACTTTAACAAAGATGTGACAGGATGGGCCACCAACACAACTGGGTTCACCTCAGATGCCTACGCCGACATGTTCTACAATTCGACTGCGTGGCAAGCTGCGTACAACTACACTGGATCAGGTGGGATATGTGACAAGGCGTCACCGTATGGCCCTGCAAGGTGCTGGACGTCAAGCAAGCATGTCACGCCGTTGAAAGACGGCAGCAGCACCACCGCCGGCACCATGTTCTGGGCCATGTCAACGTGGTGCGCAAGCCCTGCAAAATGGAACAATGCTCACGCTGCAACCTACGGCACGATCGACGAATGGGATACCGCTAAGGTAACAAGCATGAGAGAGTTGGTTTACAAGTACTGTGGACCCGGAGGGAATGTT
This sequence comes from Triparma columacea, assembly GCA_030267965.1. Classification (NCBI taxonomy): domain Eukaryota; class Bolidophyceae; order Parmales; family Triparmaceae; genus Triparma; species Triparma columacea. The sequence continues at coordinate 19,986 of BRYA01000549.1, forward strand.
ACACGAGAGACGTTCAATGCCGATATCAGTTATTGGAACACCGGGAGTGTTGAGGATATGTACGCAATGTTTGAATTTTCCTCTTTCAACCAACCTATCGGAGGCTGGAACGTCTCGCAGGTCACTAATATGGGGAATATGTTCGCGGTCTCCAATTTCAACCAAGACTTGAAAGACTGGAATGTTGAGAAGGTTACAAGTATGTTCGCAATGTTCTACGATACTCCTTTTCACCAACCTATCGGAAGCTGGAACGTCTCGAGTGTCACTAGAATGGGGTATATGTTTGCGGAATCCGGTTTCAACCAAGACTTGAAAGACTGGAATGTTGAGAAAGTTACCAATATGCAATACATGTTTGCGTCTAACACTGACTTCAACCAAAATGTGACAGGATGGGTCACCAACACAATTGGGTTTACTTCAGAGGCCTACGAAGGCATGTTCAAAGATTCGACTGCGTGGCAAGCTGCGTACAGCTACACTGTCTCAGTTGGGATAATATGTGACAAGGCGTCACCGTATGGCCCGGCAACGTGCTGGACGCCAAAGCTGTGAATGTTTAGTTTCGTAAGTCACTACAGCTGTAATGACAGTAATGTGAACCACGATTTGGTAGTTAAGGGAAGGGAGGGGGGGGGGGACAGGGGAGATCGAGAGCATAGCGGAATGTAGCGTGGTCTTTCCGCTTGGGAAATGAGGAGCGAAGCGACGTGAAAAGAGCGACAGTGAAAGGAAAGTGTAACAAGAATGATGGATGTATGAGACGAAGGCGAATTGTCGAGCGGGATAGCGAGGCGTGTGAGCGAAGCGAGAGAGAGCGGGTAGCGATCAGTGAGGTGTGAAAGCACCAACTTAGGTTGAAACGAGAAGGACTTCAGACTAAGACGGCTAATAACAACGAAAATGATAACAAAAACAAGACTTTTTATTTCCACAGGACTCTCCTAGGTTTACTTCGTAGTCTCCTCTAATAGGTAGGCCAGTGACATCTATGGACTAAGATCGTCGTAATGGGCCTAACGGATCTTCTCATCCTAAATTACCAAAATTAATTAAATTGCAAAAAAGAAGTCGAAAGAAGGATTCTTCCTCATTTCGGAATACAACTCATAAAAGATTTCATCAGACAGAGGTAAGCGTTGAAGCAAGCGCAAACGCTTTGGAATCATTTGTTTGTATCGATCACTGCCTTTCTCCACCCCCGCTACTGTTTCATTTCAAGAAAAATAGGGCCCTCTATGCCTCGTTCTGAACATCATTGATTTCTACTCAAAATTCTGGTCGATTGAGTCCTTAGAAGTTTGTAAATATACGTATATAAGGCACAAATACCCTTCAAAGCACAATTCAGACTTATTCTGCCCTAATAGCGTGCAATATCTCACAAAATTGCCCTTTTCCTCAGCCCTCGACTTTATTGATCATATTCATATTGACAAAAGATGAAGTCACTAGTCGCTTTGTTAGCTGCTTCGCTGCTAGTTTTGGTACTACTCGTCATCACTACCCACGGGACTGATAAATCGCTGAGGTCCCCTTCAAGAGGCCTTTCTGACAGCACCAGCATGGATGTGTTGAAAGAAGTCAACAAAGCAACCACTTCTGTTGAGGCATCCCAGGGGGGTGCATTGGCCACTCCTTATTTTGCTAGTTCTAGGAAGAGCAAGAAGGGCAAGAAGGGCAAGAAGGGCAAGAAGGCCAAGAAGGCCAAGAAGGGAAAAAACAAGTCGCCAAACCCTTGGATAGGTCGTAGTATATATTTCGTCATGACCGATCGTTTCGCATCCTCCGACCCAAACCTTCCATCATGCGTTGATACAAAGGAGTGGTGCGGGGGTAACTTCGACGGCCTGATAACCCAACTCCCATACATTGCGGATATGGGCTTCGACTCGATCTGGGTAACCCCACCTGTAAAACAGGTGGAGTGGAGGGACGATTACAACGGCACAGGGTATCACGGTTACTGGGCCCAAGAGTTCACTGAGATTGACGAGCACCTCGGTGGACCTGAGGGGCTTTTAAGGCTGTCTGAAGCTGTACACGAGCTCGATATGTTATTCATGGTAGACGTTGTAGCCAACCATGTAGGACCAGTGCATGGGGGAGAGGACGTTGGGAAGTTCAAGGGTGTCCTAGGAAAGGAGGGTGGGGAACAGTATAACACGCTGGGTAGGGGGGAGGGGGAGAGCATGGACGAGTACATTAAGGGAACACCTGGACCTCCCAACGCAATGACTGACGCGGGGGAGGAGTGCTGGCCGTACTACGACTTTGAGGAAGGCAAGTGCGACAGGAACATCGTGGAGAAAGGGTGGTTCGGTGACCTGGCTGACTTGAACCAAACAAACGTGGATGTACGGTCGTACTTGCTCGATTGGATCAGGTGGATGAAGGAATCTTTCTCCGTTGACGGCTTCAGGCTAGACACGGCACTCTACGTACCATTGGACTTCCTAGACGAGTTCCAGGAGGCCGCAGGTGTTTACATTGTCGGGGAGGTCGTCACTTACAACTTCACTTTACATTCTGAATACCAACAGCACCTATCTGGCGTGCTGAACTTTCCCGTGACAGAGAAGCTAGGCTCCGTCTTCAACGGTAACATGTCAGACCTCCAGGCCTTGGTCTCAGAAAGCCGGGGTGCGGGTTACGTGGACAGGAACCTGCTGGGTATCTTTGTGGACAACCACGATGGTGATCGGTTCCTAAGGAAGGTTGGGGGAGATGTAGGACTCCTTAAGAACGCCCTCGCTTTCGTGATGCTATCTGAGGGGGTGCCCATTGTGTATTACGGGACAGAGAATCCCGAGGTCGCAGGGAATGAGGATAGTAGGGTCGGGATGTGGGAGTTTGGTTATGATAGTGACACGGAGGTCGGGGAGCTCTTGAAGGCAATGAATGGGGCTAGGAAAGAGTTTGGTTTGGGGTAGGGGGGGGAGTATGCCGAGACGGAGATGGAGGTGCTGGGAGTTGAGGAGGATTGGTTCGTGTTTGGTAGGGGTGAGCTTGTTGTTTTCATCAACAACATTGGGAGGGGGAAGGGGGGGGGGAAAGCGTGTTTTGAGGGGGTGAAATGGGGGGAGGGATTGAAGGTGATTTACGGAGAGGGAAGTGTGAACGAGGGCGAGGGGGAGATCGGCGTTTGCGTGAGTGTAGGGGAAGAGGGGGACCCCATCGTGGCGGCAAGGTGATGGGGGGTGGGGGGGGGACAGGGGAGATCGAGATCATAGCAGAAGGTTGCGTCGTCTTTACGCTTGACTCAGAAGGAGCGCTTGCCTGACGGTCTAATAACAACGAAAATGATACTACTGTTACAAAACAACAATCCCTCCACTCAACTAATCTCGGCACAAACATAGATTGCCCTCTAGCGAAGGAATACGGTAGGGTTAACCAAGCCCAAGTCGGATCAAGTCTGATTTCATCAAGTCTCATTTTCAAAAGATTCCGTTGCACTTCCGTCCCCCCCCCTCCCTCCACGTAAAAAAATAACCAGAAGTAATGTATCCTAAAAAAGCCTACTTTTCTCCCCCCTCCTCCCCCCCTCCCCCTTCTTCTTCATCATCCTCCTTCTCCACAAGTCCGCTATTAACAACCATATTCTCGATCCTCTCAATCGTTTCCTTCTCAACATTCGCCAGCACCACGCTCTTGGTCGCCTCGCTCATGACTTCGCTGAACATGTCACCCCCCTTATCCTTCTTCCCCTTATTCCCCCCCTCCTTCTTCCCCCCGACCTTGACAACCTGCTGAATGTCGTCCCTGTCCTTCTCTGGTACCGGCACACCCATGGGATCGCTGGAGGCTACGAAGACGACAGGGTCTTCCCCTCCAACCTTGGGTTGGTAAGTTCCCACCTCCACCTCCTCCTTATCTACCTGTTCCTCCTCCTCCCCCGCCTCTTCGTCGAATTGCTGATCGAAGTCCTCCAGGCTCTCGGCCAGAGGTCCCGCGTTCAATATGGCCTCCGTCTCCTTGAGTTCCGCCTCCGCCTTGCTTAGCGCCTCCTGTGCCTCCTTCTTGAAAGCGTCGAGGGCGACCGGTAGGTCGCTCAGGTCGTCTGTTTCCAGCATCCCCACGACCTCGTCGCTTAGCTGCTCGCTCAGCCTCTTGTCGTCGTCCTCCTCCTCCTCCTCCCCCCCCTCTCTCCTGCCCTCCTTGCCCATGCCGCTGCTGACCTTCTCGTCGACCTCCTTGGCCTTGCTCTTCTCCAACTTCTTAGCCTCCATGACCCTCTTCCGTTCCTCCTCCAGTTCCATCTCCTCCAGCTCCGCTACGCTCCACCCCTGCTCAGGTCTAATCAGGCTGTCCAGCCCTCCGTCCACCAGGCGTTGGCTGTCCCACGGCTGCACCTCGAATCCTCTAAGCCATCTAACCGACCCTGCGTTAGACTCTGCGATAAGTGTGTCGACGACGAGGGGATCGTCCCCAGCTCCGTAGTTCTCGTTATCGTACGGGTCCAAGAACTGCTTCGCCAGCCCCAGGAGTCCGCTGTAGAAGAGCGTTAATAGTCCGCACCCAAGGACACCCAGACCAGCACCCATCCCAGACCCGAACGCCATGGCCGGGTACAGCCAAAGGACGATGTCGACTAGGACCTGAACGAGGTGTGCGTACGCCAGTGGCATCCTCCCGCTAAGTTCGTCTCCAATGCTTCCATATTGCGCCCTAATTTCATGTACCCTTTGTAGGAAGTTCTGTTCCAACCCTGGTCCCCCTCTTATAACACCTCCCTCAACCCCGTCCCCGAATACCCTAACGATCCATAGTAGTACGTTATTATGTCTCTGCGTCGCCGGTACACCTGCGGATGTTAAAGCCTCCCTTTCGAGTTCCGTGATGATTCCTCTGTCAACCATTCTCCTCATCCCTAGCGGTGTTAACAACGGCCTATGGCTCCTGCAGAAGCTCGCGTACGTAAGTAAATTGAAGAGCCTTATATACCTACTCGCCAGCAACAGCGTTTGCCTCGCAGCTTGGGTGTACCCGCTCGTCCCTATTACGCTTCCCCCCATACCCTCTGTCCCCGTTTGCACAGACGGTGCGCTCTTGGGTTCCCGAGCGGCGTGGCCTGCGAGGAGGAGACTAACGTCGTTTAGACGACCCTGGAGACGCCGGGATACTAGGTAGCACTTACGCCATAGTGCGTAGGATACGTTTAGGAAGAAGGTTAATGTGAAGGTTGTTACGCCAAGGAGCTGAGACCAGAGGGTGGGGAACTTAGACAGGGCTGGCTTGGAGGCTGGGTGGAGCTGAGGGAAGTGGGGGGGGGGGGGGATTGGGAAGGGGCTGACTGCGTTAGCATGGATGTTTTGGGGAATCCTCATATATTGTAGCCCTCCCAACCCATCCCTTGTTTTTACCTTGAACCAGAATCCCACAGCTCCCGCGATGCACATGTTTCTTAAGCACGCCCTCCAGCTTTCCGCGAAGACTGTCCCCCTCCATTCCCTCCACAAGAAGCTCCCTGTTGGGTCGAACTGTAGTATGATTGATCTACGGGCGGAGGTTCGGACGGATTCGGAGATTAGGTCGTCTAGGAGATCTTGGGTTGATGTCGACTCGATTATTGACTCGGGGGTTGTGAGGACGTGGAGGGAGGTGGTGGTGGGGGGGGGAGGAAGGGGGGGAAGATGGAGGCGGGGGAGAAGGGTGAAGGAGGAGACAGGAGGGAAGATTAGGAGGGTTAGGAGAGCTAAGTGGTGGAGGGGGGGGGAGGACAGAGGCATTTTGACAGAGCTGGAAAAAGGGGGGTAGGTGTGTGTGGGGGGGGGGAGGCGGGGGTAGGGTGAGGGATGGGGTTTGGGGGGTTTGGATGGGCGGGAGAATGAGGTTGGGTGATGTTGTTGTTTGTTCCTCAGTATGGTCGTTTGGCAGCCGTTTCGTTGTTGCTGGCGTTCAATCATTGCGCGTGTCTCCGAAATGCACGTCGCATATCATATAAAGATTCGGGTTGTGGTATATTTACATCCTTGGAACAAACAACATTCAACATCTCAAAAACTTTGCATACCTCTCCTTCTTTCCTTCCTTCCTTACCTGCATCGTCAAATGTGTGTGTGTGTGTGTGGGTGGAGATGGGGGATAGCGGATATAGAGTGCGATTGAAGATGTGTGTTAGGTGACTCTTCGACAGGAAACAGGAAGGTACAGTGTGAAGTAATAACAGCTTGTCGTTGTCATGTGTTTGTTCCTCAGTATGGTCGTTTGGCAGCCGTTTTATTTACTGGCGTTATATCATTGCGCGTGTCTCCGAAATGCACGTCGCATATCATAGATAGCAAGACATTGTGGGTTATCTCTTCATCGGAACATCCACAACAAAACAAGACCTCTCCATCTCCTTCCCTGTTCTCATCTTACCTGAGTTCCATAGTGTCAGCCGTTGCGAAGGGCGAAAGTGTATTGTGTTAGGGCTGTGCAATGCGTCGCTGTTATTGTCCTTTTCACAGTTCTTGTTGTTGTTTGTTCCTCAGTATGGTCGTTTGGCAGCCATTTGGAAGTTGCTGGCGTTAAATCATTGCGCGTGTCTCCGAAATGCACGTCGCATATCATAAGAATGCACTGTTCGTGGTATATTTACATCCTTGGAACAAACAACATTCAACATCTCAAACAACTTCCTGATATCTCTCCTTCTCTCCTTCCTTCCTTACCTGTATCATCAAATATGTGTGTGAGGGGGGAGGAGGAGGGAGGGGGAATGTCGAGTGCGATTGAAGATGTGTGTTAGGTGATTCTTCGACAAGAAGGTACAGTGTCAACCTACTACAGGTTGTTGTTGTCATGTGTTTGTTCCTCAGTATGGTTGTTTGGCAGCCGTTTAGATGTTGCTGGCGTTTAATCATAGCGCGTGTCTCCGAAATGCACGTCGCATATCATACTCAAGATGGTGTTGTGGTATTTACATCAGCGGAACAAACAACATTCTCAATCTCTTCCTTGTCCCCAGCTTACTAAGACTTACCTGAATCATCGCAAGAGCGGTAGTTGAAAAGCAAGTGTTAGGGCGCGCGGGCGGACGTGTGTTAGACAGCTTGAAATGTATCCTTCCAGCATGTGTTTGTGTTTGCTGTTGGTTGTGTTGTATGTTTGTTCCTCAGTATGGTCGTTTGGCAGCCATTTGGAAATTGCTGGCGTTATATCATTGCGCGTGTCTCCGAAATGCACGTCGCATATCATAGAGACAGAGACAGTTGTGGTATATTTACATCCTTGGAACATCCACAACAAAACAAGACCTCTCCATCTCATTTCCCTTTTCTCATCTTACCTGAGTTCCATAGTGTCAGCCGTTGCGAAGGGCGAAAGTGTGTATTGTGTTAGGGCTGTGCAATGCGTCGCTGTTATTGTCCTTTTCACAGTTCTTGTTGTTGAATTTGTTTGTTGTTTGTTCCTCAGTATGGTCGTTTGGCAGCCGTTTTTCTTGCTGGCGTTATATCATTGCGCGTGTCTCCGAAATGCACGTCGCATATCATAACATGGAAGGTATTGTGGTATATTTACATCCTTGGAACAAACAACATTCAACATCTCAAAGACTTTGAATACCTCTCCTTCTTTCCTTCCTTCCTTACCTGCATCGTCAAATGCGTGTGTGAGGGGGGAGGAGGAGGGAGGGGGAATGTCGAGTGCCACGATTGAAGATGTGTGTTAGGTGACTCTTCGACATAAGGTACAGTGTGAAGTAATAACAGCTTGTCGTTGTCATGTGTTTGTTCCTCAGTATGGTCGTTTGGCAGCCGTTTTGCAAACTGGCGTTATATCATAGCGCGTGTCTCCGAAATGCACGTCGCATATCATAAGCCTGTGAGAGCTGTGGTATATTTACATCCTTGGAACAAACAACATTCAACATCTTGAAGACTTTGCATTTCCTTCTTTCCTTCTTTCCTTACCTGCATCGTCAAATGTGTGTATGAGGGGGGAGGTGGAGGGAGGGGGAATGTCGAGTGCAATTGAAGATGTGTGTTAGGTGATTCTTCGACAGGAAGGTACAGTGTTAACCTACTACGGCTTGTTGTTGTCATGTGTTTGTTCCTCAGTATGGTCGTTTGGCAGCCGTTTAGAAGTTGCTGGCGTTATATCATTGCGCGTGTCTCCGAAATGCACGTCGCACATCATACACGTACAAACCTTTGTGTGGTATTTACATCAGCGGAACAAACAACATTCTCAATCTCTTCCTTGTCCCCAGCTTACTAAGACTTACCTGAATCATCGCAAGAGCGGTAGTTGAAAAGCAAGTGTTGGGGCGCGCGGGCAGACGTGTGTTAGACAGCTTGAAATGTATCCTTCCAGCATGTGTTTGTGTTTGCTGTTGGTTTTGTTGTATGTTTGTTCCTCAGTATGGTCGTTTGGCAGCCATTTGAAGCTTGCTGGCGTTAAATCATAGCGCGTGTCTCCGAAATGCACGTCGCATATCATAGCCTAGTCTATGTCGAGGTATTTACATCATTGGAACATCCACAACAAAACAAGACCTCTCCATCTCCTTCCCTGTTCTCATCTTACCTGAGTTCCATAGTGTCAGCCGTTGCGAAGGGCGAAAGTGTGTATTGTGTTAGGGCTGTGCTGGCTGTTATTGTCCTTGTCAAAGTTCTTGTTGTTGTTTGTTCCTCAGTATGGTCGTTTGGCAGCCATTTGGTGCTTGCTGGCGTTAAATCATTGCGCGTGTCTCCGAAATGCACGTCGCATATCATAACCGCACTCGCATTGTGGTATATTTACATCCTTGGAACAAACAACATTCAACATCTCAAAAACTTTGCAATACCTCTCCTTCTTTCCTTCCTTACCTGCATCGTCAAATGTGTGTGTGTGTGGGTGGGGATGGGGGATAGCGGATATCGAGTGCGATTGAAGATGTGTGTTAGGTGACTCTTCGACAGGAAACAGGAAGGTACAGTGTGAAGTAATAACGGCTTGATTTTGTCATGTGCTTGTTCCTCAGTATGGTCGTTTGGCAGCCGTTTTCCACTTGCTGGCGTTATATCATTGCGCGTGTCTCCGAAATGCACGTCGCTTATCATAAACTTCAACATGTTATGGGATTTTTACATCATTGGAACATCCACAACAAAACAAGACCTCTCCATCTCATTTCCTCCTTTCATCTTACCTGAGTTCCATAGTGTCAGGCGTTGCGAAGGGCGAAAGTGTATTGTGTTAGGGCTGTGCAATGCGTCGCTGTTATTGTCCTTGTCACAGTTCTTGTTGTTGATTTTGTTGTTGTTTGTTCCTCAGTATGGTCGTTTGGCAGCCATTTAAAAGTTGCTGGCGTTAAATCATTGCGCGTGTCTCCGAAATGCACGTCGCATATCATAAGAACATTCGCTTGTGGTATATTTACATCCTTGGAACAAACAACATTCCCAATCTCTTTCTTGTCCTCTTTCTTCTCTTAGTCCTCCTTTTGTTCGTCCTTTTGTTCGTCCTTCTGTTCCTCCTTTTGTGCGTTCTTTCTTCACTTACCTTTCCTTTGATCTCTTCTTCTCCTTTTAATCTCCTTTGTCTCCTTTCCTTTCAACTTTTTGATGATTTTATTTGATGACTTTGTTTAATGTAGTCTCGAGTGAGATGATATTGTAGTATTGATATGATGTAGTAGTGTTTAAGATAGGGATAGTGCAGCTAAACACAGTTTTATCTCTAAATCAAATGGACACCTCGATGATTTAATAATCTCTATGCCCTCCTTTTTGACACACAGAGACACCGTAGCAAATATAATATACCTTATGTACAATTTATACGATATATAACACTACAATATAGCACTATTATTCAATATAGCGTTACTACAAAGATAATCACAACTGCTTTGAAAATTCACCTTCTCGGATCTCCGACCTCTCTGTTTCCCAGTTTCCCAGTGTTCTGCCTTTTTGACTGGCATCTTATATTAAACCTATTCGACAAATACGAGAGATACTACATCTTCCACCGATGCCTTATGGGGAGATGAGGTCGTATATCGACATATTTGCGCCAACTACCACAACAATAGATGATTTCAAGGTTGAAGAATTTACATCAATGGAACAAGGTATCCTCCCCGGGTTTCAAGGAGGCGAAAAGGGTAGATGTACAGCGGGCGGTGTAGACGAATCGCAAAGCGAGGCTGATGTAAAAGAGGATGCTGTGGTAAGGCATGATCTGCTTGTTTGCCACCCATGTGATGAGGACGTTACGGTTGTTGCTGAAAGGAAGACAAACAGCAGAGGCGTTCCAGTGGTGGGGGTGAACGGACAGGTGGCTGAGCGACTGTACGAGTACGATGAGGAAGAGATAGACGAGAGGCCTTACCGCTGCGAACAGAGAGGATGCAAATATAGGGCGAAGCAGAGAGGCGAAATAAAGAAACACCTTGCTGATATTCACGATATCGGCATAACGTGGCATACATGCCCGCAAGAAGGGTGTGAATACAAGGCGAAGAGGAGACGCCACATCAAGTACCACCTTGCTAACGTTCACGACATTGGCGTAACCTGGCATCCATGCCCGCAAGATGGGTGTGAATATAAGACCAAGATGAAAGGCAAGATCAAGTACCACCTTGCTAACGTTCACGACATCGGCGTAACCTGGCATCCATGCACGCAAGATGGGTGTGGATATAAAACTAAGGAGAGAGGGACTATCAAGAGACACCTTGCTAACATTCACAATGTTGAAGTAACCTGGCATACATGCGGGCAAGAAGAATGTGGATATAAGACGAAGCAGAGAAGTGCACTCAAGGATCACCTTGCGAGTATTCACAATATTGGCGGAGGCAAAATAAGGAACATAAAGGGAGAAAATAAAAGGCGATGACGGAAAACGCACCCTCAAAATTTACTCATATTCATGGTATTTTGCCCTTAACTTTAACGCCTAGATACTTGTGTAATTAAAACTTGTTCGAAACGTGTGTGAATATAAGGCGAAGCGGAGAAGCAATCTCAAGAAGCACATTTCTCGTCATCATTATAAGTTGAATCATCTGAATTAGAGTTGAAGCATGTTATATTTGCTAAATAAATGAACGACGCTAAAGTTTTTTGAAATAGGAATCATCCTGTGTCAACTATGACAATCGAAATGTCCTCACGAGCAAACATTTACACACAAGCAAAGTTTAAATGTACGACAAACAATACGTCTGAAATTCAATAAAAACACAAACACGTGCTATACACTACGTCCTCCCCCCCCCCCCCCCCCCCTTTAACACACAACACACCCCTTGTCCTTCAGCCTATTGATGATCTTCTTATCTTCCCTCTTTAGCCCCTCGTACCGCTTCAGAAGCTTGACCCTCCCCTTTAAATTATAAAGCTCCACGTCCTCCTCCTCCCTTATCCCCTCCCCCTCCATCCCCTTAATGATCCCCTCGTAGTACCTCACAGCGCTGGGAACGTCGACGTGGTAAGCCTCGGCCTTCCTGCACCACTTCAGGTACTCCTCCTCGCACCCCCCCTGCCCGGCCATCTGCATCGCCAGACCAAGAGCGTAGTGCTGCTCCAGGTCGTTAGGGTCGGAGGAGACGATTGACTCGTAGGTGGACCAGGCGGAGGTCATGGCGGGGAGAGTCCAGGAGGCGCGACCGCCGCCGACGCCGCGGGCAAAATTTGAGTTCTTGAGGGATACAGGGTGAGGGGGTTTTGGAGGCAGGAACAAAGGGCAAGGGGGGGGGGGGAGGAACTCACCTTCCCTATTACCACCATGCGAACAAGGTAAGTTTGGGTTCGGCGTTATTCCAAGGCTGTAGGGAAAGGCCTCCACCCCCCCCCACCCC
>BRYA01000550.1:6234-24867 GCA_030267965.1 Triparma columacea
GGTAGGGAGGGGGGTGGTTAGGGAGGAAGGGGGAGGAGGAGGAGGGGGAGGAGGAGGAGGGTGGAGGAAGGCCGAGGATATGATATTGGAGAGGCTCAAGGTATTGTTGAAGTAGGACATCCGCATAAGTAAGCGGAAATTTAGAGTGTGTGTATTGTTTGATGAAACGCCAAAATATTATATCGCCATGATCCATTTCCTATCGCCATAATCCATTTCCTATCGCCATAATCCATTTCCCCACAAGCCACTTATCTGAATTTTCTGTTGCAATTTTGGGTCCAAACTTTACAACCTTAAAGACACATTATAGTCAAGATACGTATTTCCCTTCCTCGGGGAATCAGTTCTGTATCGTTTAGAACGTCCACACTTGAGATCTCAACCTGCTTCTCCAACCCACACAACAAAGGGCGTCCCAGCAAGGGTCCTCCCCGTCGTCTCCATGGATAGCTGCTCCGCTTGCGGAGAGCTTGACTCCTCCCGCTTCACCCGCCGTCAGTGGGAGAAGGTCGTGAGATGGGGTAAAGGAAGATGCAAGGATTGTGTCGATGGTAATCACTTGTGTTTAAGGGTTTCAGAGTTTCAAAGGAAGTTCGCTGGGGATTGGAATACTGTGCGACGCCGTGTCGACGCACTAGTCGTCGATGTCCCGGGGACTGTTCTTTTGTTGATTGCTGACCCGAGCGTCTTTGTAATCCCTGGAGGGTTGTTCGCTGGGTGCAAGAAGTTGAGGGGAGTCATTGCTCCGTACATTAATGATATCCAGAACCAGGCGTTCTTCGAATGCGATGAGCTCGTCAAAGTGGACGCCGGGGGGGTGCTTAGCGTGGGTGCAAATGCTTTTTGCGAGTGTCCAAAGTTGGAACAGGTGAAGGTCAACAATGTGAGGTTGGTAGGCCAGGGGGCGTTTAGAGGCTGCAAAAAGTTGCATGTAGTGGAGATGGATGGTGTGGAGGAAATTGGCACTGGTGCCTTCTCGCAGTGCGAGCTGTTGAAGGAGGTGAGGGTCCCAATGTTGAAGGTGATGAGAAGCGATTGCTTCAACGAATGCAAGGCGCTGGGGAAGGTTACGAGAGATCGAGGGGGGGGGGTTCCGATGGAGATGGCACCCGATGAATGTTTCAATGGTTGTGACAAACTGATATATTTGGCGGCTGAGAGGGGATTTGGAGTGGAGGAGAGGTTTGGAGATGGGGGACAACACCAAGGAATCATGCGTTACCTCAACTGGAAGGCCATTAGCAATGAGCAGAGGCACACTTTGCTCATGTACTTGAAAATGACCGCGGACGGAGAGAAAGAGGGGGAGGACGTGAGAGCTGCCACAAGTCACAAGGTAATGAAGTTTTTGGTGGGGAATGCGGACATAACCAGGCACCTGGTACAATTCTTGTGAGGGGAGGGGGTGTTTTGCTGGAGCGGAAGGGATTGGATGTATTAGCAATGAATAGAGGAGAGATGGGAGGAGGGGGGACAGGAGGCGGGAAATAGAAGAGTGCTTCACATTCATTAAGAGAGAAGAGAGAAGAGAGAAGAGAGAAGAGAAGACAATTCATCGTGCATGTTCTACTATCAAAATCAAACAGGCTAGAATTAAGGGGGGCGGGGAGAGAAATGCGTCGCAATTCACGTTGTCGTGGACAACCATCAGGAGCAATCAACCCCACAACGCACACAACCATTCGCAATAACCACTACACATTAAAGGACTCGCCGCAACCACACTCCCCCTTACTGTTAGGGTTATTAAAGGTGAATTCCGCGCTTAACTCCGTTTCCTCCCAATCCATCACAGTCCCCACTATGTTGAACATAGCCCCAGGGTCAACATAAACGACAACGCCGTTCTCACAGGTCACGAACTCGTCGAGCTTCGTCAGCTTCGCGTCCTCCGGGGTGTCTAGCACGTAGTTCATCGTGAAGCTGAGCCCGTTGCAGCCCCTCTTCTTCACCCCCAACCTTATCCCCTTGGCATCGTCCTTGGAGGAGAGGAGGAACTTCACCCTCTCAGCAGCACCAGGCGTGACTATTATGGGGGCCCTGGTAGGGAGGGCCGATCGCCTTCGCCTCCTCTTCCTTCTCTTCGGCTTGGGTTCCTCAGCAGCCACAGAGGAGAACCAAGCAACAGATGGAACGATGTGGGATTGCACGTTTGACGGCCTTCCCATGATCGGAGAGGCAAATGTCGACATAAATTGGGGAGAATAAGAAAGTTTTGTGGTTCCAGTCCCGTTCACAAGTGCGAACGAAGACGCATGAGCCCTAAATTTGGGAAAGGGTGAAAGTCTGATGGGGCTTCTGAGGGGGCTTCTTTGGAGGAGTTTCCTCCCCAATGAGAGGCCGAGGGATGACATAGTCACGTCTGAGGTATAAGAAGTCTATTAGTAACGTCAATCTTGCTTTTAAATTGGTTTCTTTCAAGGTTTCAAGGTTTTTAGTAGGTCAAGTTTTGGACGACCAGGACGACGTCCCTTTTCCACAAAATCAACCAACCTGTGCCCTCAAAATAGTTTAGGAGGATGCCAATGTGAGTTTCTCATCGTGTGACGGAATATCTTAGGTTTCTAATGCATTTTATTGTTCTCGTGGTGTTTGTGGTGGCTGTGGTAGGGCCTGGAACATTTTTTTTTTCCAACTTGGCCATCTCGTTGACGAGGGTGGCCAGCTAATTCAAAGTTTATGCTTTCACGACACCTTGCGGTGTCAAAACCTCTTTGAGATTGTGTTATTGTATCACCTCTATCGTTATCTGTCGTCTTACCGTCGATTTGTTCTCTCTTCGCCCCCAAATTATTCCCTTTGCAGGTCGGCAGCCTCAAGATCCTCCGCTAGTGTGCTAAGTGCGCTCGTGGCTGGTCCGCTAATATTTTCTTGGACGGTCCCCGCTTTCCACACTGGGATGAAGGTGGCGGAGATAGTCCCATACATCCTGGCCGTTGGTGGCTCGGGAACTATTGCTGCTGTGGCTGTCCTGTGCCCTGAAGTTTCCCTGTCCCTGGCTTTGGGCGTAAGCATCTCGGTTTACGTGTCAATGGTCCTGTCTCTCCCCTCCTCTCTCACCTTCGGCCTGCTCACTCCGGTCGTTACCCTGCTTTCCACTTTCCTTTCCTTCACGACACATTTCTCCTCCCTGATTTACTTCCTCTCGGTGAGCATGATTTGGTCCCAGGTGCTACTGAGCCTCCTCGATATACAAGCAGTCCTCTACAACTCCACCGGCTTCTTCTTCTCAGCGTACAAGGCCGCAATGACCCTCTCCACCAGTACCCCCCTCCACCATGCCCCCCCGGCTCCCTTGGCTGCGCTCCACTGGACATTCGCCATGATTTTCGTCGCCGTAGTCTTCCTATACCGTGAGAAGAAGCTTTCCGCGGCGCTCTTCAACGTGCGGGCCGTTTTCTCGGGAGGTTACAGGTGAGAAGGATGGTGGAGGGGGAAGCACTGTTTGACGAGCAGCTGACAAGCTGACGAACTGGGCGACGATTGCTACACGAACTAGCGCCTCCGCTCAATCTGCTTTACGCCTCATACCTAACCCCCCCTCCTCCCCTCCCTTCCCTCTCACAGCGCCATTCCCCCCGCCGACCCCAACTCCACGTCGGCCTCCTCAAAAAACTCCTTCGAACCTAAGCCGTACACCCGCGCCTACTCCTTCCCCCCGACCCCGGAGACATACAACTACTTCGATCCCGCTGACCTTCCCCCCCGCCTCGCCGAGTACGCTATGGTCGTTTACTCGGCCTGCGAGGACATTGGCAACTTCTTCGGCTTCCAGGACTCCAGCGTTCGCAATCAGGCCGAGCACCTGCTCGTCCTTCTTTCTAACAAGAGGCGCTACATGACCACGGCCGAGGGCGCCAACCCCATCTCTATCCTCCACAAGAAGACCTTCGGCAACTACGTCGAGTGGTGCCGGTCCGTCGGCGCCACCCCAGGCTTCAGCAAGGGAAATGTTCACCTCGCCAAGGCCCCACCCATGATGCACGCCCGCATCGTAGACCTGGTCCTCTACTTCTGCATCTGGGGAGAGGGGGCGAACCTCAGACACATGCCAGAGTGCCTCTGCTTCCTCTATCATAAGATGCACGAGGCCTACTCGAGGTCCGACCGAATCGCCCACCAGACCCGCTCCCTATACCCCGGGCACTTCTTGGACAACGTCATCGCCCCCCTCTATCAGATAGTCGCGAAGAACATGAAGTCGAAGGCCGACCACGACAGCCGCAAAAACTACGACGACTTCAATGAATTCTTCTGGTCGTCCAAGTGCCTCAGTTACCACTACCGTCAGCTCTCCAACGATGTCGACAGCATGATGGAGAGCGGGGTGATTGGTGATGAGGTAAGAATTTGTTGTAAATAAAATACGCACAAAAAACATATCGTCGCACAATCGTCGCACCATTCTCACCACTCGGTTCCCTCGCCGCACTCGTCGTAGGGCTCGCCACTCCCCTCTGTCTCCTTCGCCCTCGAGACTGCTCCCAAGACATTCCTCGAGAAACGATCTTGGTTCCGTGGAATTCTCGCCCTTTCTCGTGTGATCGAGTGGAACGTCGTCACCTTCTACCTCCTTGCTGTCATCGCCTTTGCCAAGGCTCTCGTCTGGGGTTGGGTTTACTCTCTCCAGGTGGCCTCAGGAGTTTTCTGGTTGATGAACTCTCTCCACTTGTTCTGGGCCGTCCTGGAGGTCTGGGCCGTCTTCCCAAACATCGAGTTGAGTGGGACCGCCATCACGGGGCACCTCCTGAGCTTGATCACGAGGTACCTCATCCTCGTTTACCAGTCCATCTACCTTATGTGGACTTTCGGTCGCCAGGGCGGCGGCATGAACTTCGACGCCGATGCGGCCTTCTGGTGGTGGCAGTACGTCTGGCTATCCGCCATCATTATGGTCCCTTACACCCTTGAGGCCGTCTTCCAGCTCTGGCCTTACTCGTCCACCCTCCTCTACACCTCCGAAAACGACTACGTTCAATCGTTCCTCAACATAGTTTCGCCACTTTCTAGACTCTACGTGAACAAGAGGGTCTATGAGAAGGTCGAAAGGAGTCTCGTTTACGTGGTATTTTGGATCACCCTGCTGTCCTTCAAGCTCTGTTTTAGCTACTACTTCGAAGTGTCCTCGATGGTGCTTCCAACCTTGGAGCTCACAGATGACTACGTCAACTATCCCGATCAGAACTTCTACAAGATGGCTTTCCTCGTTGTTATTCGGTGGTCCCCTCAATTCATCGTTTACACCATCGACACGAGTATCTGGTATGCCCTTTGGCAGGCCTTCGCCGGCACTGTCGTCGGCTTTGAGGAGAACCTGGGAGATATCAAGAACTTTGACGACATTAGGTCTAATTTCACGAAGGCGCCTGACTCGTTCTGCAGTAAGCTCGTGTCGACGCCCGAGCTCATCTTCGGCAGCTCCAGCAACATGCTGGACCAAGTTGAGAAGGAAGCTGAAGGTAGGGAGGCCAGGGAGACAACCAGCCTCCTCGGCAAAAACAATGAGAACTCCACCTATGCAAGCAACGCCCTTCGGCGCGGCTTCACCTCGGCCACCGCCCGCCTTCTTGACGTGAGGGTTCAGAAGTGGGTGTTTTTCGCCGAAGCGTGGAACGAAATTATTGACAACTTTAGGGAGGAGGACATCATTTCGAATAGGGAGATGGGTTATTTGAAGTTCAACAGGTTCGACAACTTTAAGATGCCCATCTACCTCCCCGTCTTTCAAACTGCCGGTGTGATCGATGTATGCATAACTTCGGTAGAGAGGGTGATTCAGGAGGCTCAGAGCGAGGGGGGGGGGTATATCACAGACGACAATATCCTCGACACTTTCAACAGGGATGTCACGATGGTGACCTCCATCTCCGAGGTGTGGGAGCTAGGGTCTTACCTCTGTGGGCATCTCCTTGGTAACGTGCACGCTGCCGATGTCAAGGTCGTCTTCGAATCCCTCTCTAGCTGGGTGGAACAGGGGGTCGTCAGTGAGAATGTTGACTTGAAGAAGCTCAGGGGCGTCCTAGCTGCCTTCTCTGGCGTCGTCGCCGTCTTGGAGAAGGGTCTCGGTAGGAGAAAGGCCAGGAAGGTCGGCAAAGAGGCGGCTGGAAGGGAGGAAGTGGACTTGGCTAGGGAGGAAGAGATGGCCGTTTCAAAGGGGGTTGGTGTTGGCAAGGGGGGAATTAGGAAGTCGGTGAGCACCAACAGCCTCTCTGCCCTCAAGGATCTAAGCATGCCCGCGAGGGAGCCTGTGGAGAGGGCGTTCCCGCCTAAGTCGAAGTCGAAGGCCAGGCCCAACAACGTCCTCCTTTTGGATGCTCTGAGGGACCAAGTGAGGGACAAAGTGAGAGCCTTTGCCCACAGCATCAAAGGCGTCGTGAAGAACAAGTCGAGCGGGGGCGGCAGGGAAATCAGCGATAGGCTGACCTTCTTGCTCTCTATGGAGAACGGCTTCATTTGGAACGACATGTACGCCTCTGGGCAGCTCGATATCGTCTCGAAAAACAAGATTTTCTGCGAAGTTCTCAACAAGGTCAACGGGCTCATTAACACACACCCCGATGACGTCGAGCCCAAGAGCAAGGAGGCTAAGAGGAGGTTAACCTTCTTTGTCAATAGTCTCTTCATGGATATCCCCAACGCACCCTCTATGGCCGATATGCAGTCGTGGAACGTCATGACCCCCTTCTACTCTGAGGACGTCACCTACAACAAGGGGGATCTCATGAAGAAGGAGAAGACCCTGGGCGTCAGCGTCCTTCTCTACCTCCAGACTCTCTACAAAGCTGACTGGATCAACTTCGTTGAGCGATTAAAGATCGCGGACGAAAGTAGGATCTGGGACAAGAAGTATGCGACCGAAGTTAGAAGGTGGGCCAGCCTTAGGGCCCAGACTCTCAGCAGGACCGTTTCTGGGATGATGCTCAACGAGAAGGCCCTGAGATTGCTCGCCAAGCTAGAAGGACACGACAAGGAGGCGGTCGACGAGCTCATTTGTGAGAAATTCGGTTACGTTGTCGCCTGCCAGGTTTACGGGCGCATGAAGAAAGAGCAAGATAGCAAGGCTGAGGATATTGAGGACCTCATGCATAGGTTCCCCCACATGAGGGTCGCCTACATTGACACCGTCAGGGTGAATAGGGAAGGCGAGAGCGTCTTCTTCTCTGTCCTTGTCAAGAGCAACGGCGCAGGAAAAATAGAAGAAATCTACAGGGTCAGGCTACCTGGGAATCCAGTCATTGGGGAAGGCAAGCCCGAGAACCAGAACCACGCCATTATCTTCACGCGCGGTGAAATGCTGCAGACGATCGACATGAACCAAGAAGGGTTCTTTGAGGAAGCTCTGAAAATGAGGAATTTGCTCCAAGAATTTGACCACGGGAAGGGGAGCGAGGGGATGCCCACGACCATCGTGGGCTTCAGAGAGCACATCTTCACCGGCAGCGTCTCCTCCTTGGCCAACTACATGGCGCTGCAGGAGACTTCGTTCGTTACTCTCGGGCAGCGTGTGCTTAACAAGCCACTCTGCTCGAGGCTCCATTACGGGCATCCTGACATCTTCGACAAGCTCTTTTTCATGACCAGGGGCGGCGTCTCCAAGGCCTCCAAAGGAATCAACCTTAGCGAGGATATTTTCGCGGGCTACAACAACCTGGTTCGCGGAGGGGGGGTCGACTTCAAGGAGTACGTCCAGTGCGGGAAGGGAAGGGACGTGGGAGGACAGCAGATTTACAAGTTCGAGGCGAAGTTGTCGCAGGGGAATGCGGAGCAGAGCTTGAGCCGCGACGTCTACAGGGTCGCCCAGAGGGTTGATTTTTTCAGGCTTCTTAGCACCTACTTCGGTGGCATCGGCCACTACTGTGGGAATGTCTTAACTGTCTTCGCCGTTTACCTCGTCTGCTACCTCATGCTCGGTCTCGCCCTTTACGACTGCGAGAAGATAGGAGATAGGAAGATTACACCGTCCGGAACTCTTCAGATGCTCCTCGGCGGCATGGGATTGATGAACACTATTCCGCTCTTTGCGACTCTAGGCGTAGAACGGGGTTGGTGGGCGAGTATGATGGAGATTTTCCAGGTATTCGTTACCGGTGGTCCCCTTCACTTCATGTTCCACATCCAGACCAAGGCCCACTACTTCGCCCAAACCATCCTCGTCGGCGGAGCAAAGTACCGAGCAACAGGTCGCGGGTTCGTCACACAGCACAGCCCGTTCGCTGAGAATTTCAGGTTCTTCGCCTCGTCCCACCTTTACCTCGGTGTGGAGCTTTCGGCCGCACTGGTCTTGATGGGTGTTTACACTGACGCTGGGCAGTACTTTGGGAGGACTTGGTCCCTGTGGCTCGCCTGTGTTAGCTTTCTCGCAGCCCCCTTCTGGTTCAACCCCCTCACATTCGAGTGGGCCGTGGTGCGCAAGGACTATGACGATTGGATGAGCTGGATGTCAGGGAAGGGCGGTGGTGCCCTCAAGTCTTGGGACGTATGGTTTGTCGAAGAGAACTGCTTCTACAAGAACTTAAACTCGAGTTCGAAGCTATTCTTCCTTTCCAAGGCCGTCATTTACAGCTTCATTGGGGAAGGCATTAGGAGGAGCGAGCTGTTCACGATGGATTTCCTCATTCATAAGCCCACCGTAGACATTGGCCTTCTCATCGGGGCCTTCGTGGTTCTCTCGTGCGTCACGAAGATCTTCAGTATGATCGGCGGCCTGAGCTATGGGGTTAGGAGAGGCGGAAAGATTGTCCTGTCCGTGGCGACCATGGTTGTCGCGGCTATAGCCATCGTTGAGGACACCAATCTCCTCAGATACGCCATTGCAGGTTACTACTTCGTCGGGGGGGTGCTCATGGTTGGGCTCCTGACGTTGCCCACTAGCTACACGATGGGCATGTACAAAATTCATGATCTCGTCGTCGGCCACCTCATCTTTTTGGTGTTGTTCCTCATGTCAGCCCTGCAGTTCCCTCAGCACGTGCAGACGTGGCTTCTGTACCACAACGCACTCTCCTCGGACGTGGTGATTGAGGATATTTTGAAGTACTCCCGCCGCAGTCAGGAAAAGGAGGGAGGTCGAGGGGACGGGGACGTCGATTCTCAGGTTGAGCAGCTGAGAGCCATGATCATGAAGCAGGATCTACTCTTGAAAAAATTGATTGAGGGGAAGGTGGGGGAGGGGGTCGAAGTTGAGATGGAGAGGAACGAGAGCACGGACGCTCTCGCTGTGTTAGTCTCCGACAGCAACGATAATTCCGTCATGAGAGAATTGGGCAAAGACCGCGACCCAGGGGGGAGGGTCATGTCAATGTCCAACCTTAGCATCTATCAGTCAATGGCGACAGGGGATGGAGGTGATGTTTTGGGGGCAGGGGGAGGCGGAGCGAGGAGAGGGGTGGGGGGGGGAAAGGGGGGGGCTGTAGGGGTGGGTGGGGGAGCGAGAGGTAGCTTTGAGTTCACTAGCCCCGACAGCCTTCCTCCGAGGTGAGGGGGTTTGGGGAGGGAGGGGGGTAAAGCCTAACGATTTGAGGTGAAGTGAGAGTGAGCTTTTTAAATGACAAATTTGAACGTAAAGATGCCGACGTGTCGTGATATTTTTTTCAATTATCGGTAGAATTACGACGGCGCTTTCGCGGCGTACAATCGCTGTAAAATTGAAAGCAGACATGGTTTCTGCTCCCCTTTGGTGGGGGACATGAGGACAGGGACACGGGAACTGAAAAATCCAGTTGTTCGGAAGTTAGGGATCCCTAGTTGTGCAAAAAGTTTTGACACCGAACTTATTTGGTTCCTGAATCCTGCAAAGGTATGTGTGTTTAAGGATCATTATCGGACAGAATGACACTGAGAGCACCTGCATTGGCAATATTTGCGTATGGTGGGGTTATGGAGAGGCTTTTTGAAGCTCTGAGAGACTCGGCACCTGAAGTTGACTGTCATTATTCCTCTTTCTCTTTCTCCGTCATCGCTTGAAACTCCGCGCCTAAACGGCATACCTACGAACCTACCATAGCTTTTGCGAAGCCCCGCGCCTAGCGGCGGTATTTTAGTGCCAGGAAGAGACACCTTAGGTTGGAGTTGCAGAATGGACAAGAATGGAATTAGCGCTGGATGATATATATATCTGCTTATGACGTTCTCATCGCTACGATCTCTCCCCCCCCCACAGGATATTATTCTTTTTGTGCAAAAAGCAAAATTTGCAGAAGAATGTCAAACTCCTCAAACCCTGCTTCGTGCAAGCACTTCGGGGCGTTCCCCATATTCGGCGAATGCTCCGGGAACGGTTTCTGCAACACTTCCCTACCCACTCCATGGGTTGAAGGATCAATGGGCCGTTGCATTTGCAACGAAGGTTGGACAGGAAGGGTGAGAAGTTCCACAAAAAAGGGTGAAGCGCCAAGGCCCTCTCGCCTACAGTCACGAACTCTAGCTTGAAGTCTGAAAGCTTCGTTTCAATATTAGGGTCGTTCATGAGGGGCGTGGCGGAGCGGCGGTCGGCCTCGTTAAAAATGGCTACGATGGCATTAACCCCCACCTCCCCCAACCTTCCCCACTTCTCTCACAGGGCGACTTAGTCAATGCTGAAGGGCTGGACTGCATGACCAACATCGCAGTCCATAAGTGGTGGTGGGGTGCGTTGTTGCCCTTATGGATCACCGTGTTTGTCTACGCTACTTTCAATCTCTTGCCGCTGATTAAAGGGAAGTCAGTGATAGACGTGTGGAAAGCTCACAATTTGCGGGTGCTCTTTCTTGCTGGGCTTGCAGGGATTTTGAGGACCATCGAGTGCATTACGAGGTTCACGGTGAGAAGGGATTGATTACAAAATTCTTAGCACTTTGGGCGACACCCTGGCCTCAACCACTTCCCGATTCGCTTCGCTCATCTCGTAGAAAGAGGAATACGTCGGTGAGACCTTCTTGACGACTTTTGTCAGTGCTTGGGCTGGGTTCCTGTTTTGGGGGCAGGTGAGAGGAACGAGGGGAGGATTGAAAAGGGCAATGGCAGAGCTATGAGGGGGGAGAAATGCTAAACCCTTGACGCACTACCCCCCCTCCCCCCCCCCCCCCCCCACCCCAGCTCGGACCAATCTTTTTGGAGCAGGTCCTGAGCATCATCATCAAATCTGCGAAGATGTCTGGCGCCGAGGGCGAAATGATGACAAATAAAATGAAACAAATGCAAACATTAATGCTCTGGCAAATCCCGCAAGTCATGGTAGCGTACCTCTCCCTTTTAGCTACATACTTTGTGGATGATCCTTTTGTCGCCAGCTGGCTCGTTGCCAGCTACTATCTCTGGTCCACCCTAACCTCAATCTTCTTTGTTGCGTTTATAGCTCTGCCAAGTATGTCCGCCTTCCTGAAAATAATAAAGACGGCCAACCCAAATGGCACCGACGTCAAGCTCGCAGCCCTGCAGAAGAAATTTTTTGTCTTTCACCGTGAATGTAGAAATAACGGCTTCTCCAACACCCTAACCTGCATCATCTTCTCCATACCGTTATCGAGAACGATGGTAACGTATCAGCTAGCGTTTGGTTGGACGATTGGCGGGCTCATTACTTTGGTCGCGATTTGGTTCATCGTGCCAAATAAGAGGGACAAGAAGAAGGTTTCACCATCGTCGGCAATGAAATCGACCGTCGTCGAGTAGATGGAGTGGGGGTGAAAAGATCTTTTATCTATTATTATGACGACGGAGTAGGTAAACAAAGGAAGAAGAAGGTTTAGTTGGAGTTTGAATTATCCCACGTTTAACGCTCAGCACGAAAAACTGTCAAAACTGTGAAATCAAAACAAAATTTTCTCAACATGTTTCAAAAGTATTCTAAATTCTTTAATTTTTCCTTAAAATCTTTATGTTTGTATAAATCAATCCAATTGATATTTTAAAATGCACAAAAAATCATATGGAAAAATATTTTACACCTGAGAAATTTCAAACAATTATTTAGGTATTATAAATATACCAAAACATTCAAATTACAATATATTTTGAACAATTTTATATATCAAGTCATATTTGAGACATTCAGAAATATTCTTGTGCTACTGTCAAAATTTTTTTAAAACATCATATGTACCATATAAATATATTATATTGATTGATAAGCACAATGTATATTTTGTAGGTATAAAATAGACAATTTAATTTTGCCGATTTTCGATTTGCAGGTGTACAAATGTTCTTTAGATTATGGCCGGAAAGAGACTGGAAAAAGGGGACCTGAGAGAGATCCACTGACAGCAGGTTAGGGCCTTGGCGTTCAGATGGGGGTGAAAAAGACGCTGTGTGAGCAAAGGATCGGAGAATCGGAGTGGCGCAGTGGGAGTGTGACAGCAGGTGTTCTGGTTTTACAGCAACAACATATTCCTCCTTCTTAAACCTTTTTGCCCCCTTTCTTCGCCACACCTCCCCCCTCCTCCTCCCACTCTCCTCTGATGATTCGGTCGTTATCGTCCTCGTCTTCGTTAAGCCACCCGCTATTCTCCTGAAGTTCCTTCCCTAAGAGGTACGTCTTGGAGAAGTTGTCGCTGACGTCTCCCCAGCGTTTCGCTCCGTCCAATTCCCACGTTGGACGTCCCACCACGACTTGTCGAGTCTTGGCGACTTCGAGCTGTCTCGCCTCTGCGAGTGCATGCTCTCTCTTGATTTTCCTCGGAGAAGCCTCGATTTTTGTTGTCTGTTGTCGTTTCTGTCCCCCATCCCTCTCCTCCCCCCCCCCTTCGCCCAACTTTAAACCCTTTATGACATCCATCATCCCCTCCCCGACGATCCTTCCCCACCTCCTGCTCAAGCCTTTGTTGTATACCAAACAGGTTCCAAGCTTGATGCATTCGGGGCACCCCAAATCAAAATTCTCATTCTTCTCTCTCCCCCCTCCGTCCCCCTCCCCCTCCCCTCCACTCACTCTCTGGCAATATTGACAAGAACTCAGCAACCTCATTGCCTCCTTGAAGATCCCTTCTCCTCCCTTCATGATTGATTGCTCAACCACCTTCCAAAGGAGGTTGCATGTTCCGTTGCTCCCCGGTTTGTTGTCATAAAGCAAAACATGGCTGCCACCGTGGTGAATGTGGTCGCAATCTACTTCCCCATCTTCAGCATCCACGAACAACCCTACGCTTTTACAGAGCGCGTGATTAAGTGCGTGTAAGCCCGTATCAAACTACACAAAGGGGAGAGGATGAGTTAGACGGTGAACAGTGCGATTGCTCTGCGGCCAACGTAACCCTTTTAACACTAGCTTCGCTCACAGCCCCGCCCTCACCTGCTCCCCCGTCATATTCCCAATCCGAGCCAAAATTTCCCTCCTCGGAAGGGAAAACTTGATGTACCTCGTATCCCACTCAATGGCGGGCAGCGCAATCTCGCTGCGGGCGATTTCCAGCCCGGTCTTCTTGTCGATTCTCCTGTACCCCCACACCTGCCTCTTGACGTTTAGGGTCCCTTCGGTTGCGAATTTGCCGACTGAAGAAAAGGTCTTTGTGATTGTCAAATGAGTCTTCTGAAAGGGCTCCGTCCTGTACGTCACGTTCGGGAACCTCTTTACCAAGACCTTGCACTCCTTCCTGCTCTCCCCCCCCAATATTCTCGGGGGCTCTTCCACGCTAATCACCTCGTAGCTGGTTCCTCGGTGCAGTATGATTGCGGACGGAAACGAATAGTAGAAGACCCTTGAGTACGTGACGGTGTCCAGGACACACTTGGACCGGTTAGTTATCTCCTCGTCCTCCTTCATTAGGTTGACATCGACAATCAGATAGGTGAGGGGCTCAACGTTCCTGATTTGAAGTAATTTGTTCGCGTTCCTCATGGACTGCTTGGCCCACCAGCTCCCACCCTGCTCGAAAAGCTTCCCCTTCTCGCTCCAGTACGCAACAACGTCGTCATATACCTCCTCGCCCCATAGTGTCTTCTCCTCGTGTCCCCAGCCCCCCTCTACCGCCCTGCACAGGCCCATGACCCTATCCACCCACTTGTCCCTCAAATTCCCTTTCTTCACCTTGCTCCAGCAAATCTCTGGAACGTCGTAGGCCCTCCCCTCCGACTCTCCGTTGAAACAAACTTGAAGCACAACCCCCTCCCTTCCGGACCTGCCGCACCTCCCCCCCATCTGCTTCACCTTCCCCTCGTCCATCCCGGTTCCCAAAATCACAACCACGTCGATCCCCACGATGTCGATCCCCAGCTCCAGCGCTGAAGTGCCGATTATAATGTCGTAAAACCCCCTGAACATGTTCTCCTCGAGTTGCTTGCGTACGCTCGGGGTGTAGCCCCCACGGTAAATGGCGACTTCAGGTTTCTTGGGGACATCCTTAGTCTGCGTGCGAGAAGTGATGAGCCCAAGGTGAGCACTTATATTGTACCCTTGCTCTGCCTTTCACTCCTCCCCTCCTCACCTTCAAAATTATATCATAGACCGCCTCGCAAAGCCCCCTCGTCCTGCAGAACCCCATGACCTTGAGGCCACATTTGAAGGCCTTGAGGCAAATCTCCGCGACCGTCACAACAGGGGACTGCTGGGCAGGGGTCGGGGCCAGCACCGGGGACTTGGTCACGTAGTAGCACTGCCTGCCAGACCCGCTTGTGTCCTCGCTTATTTCATTGAAGCTGATGCGAGGGACGAGCTTGTTGCGATCCGTAACTGTGGCGGATGTTGCCACGAAGGTTTGGTTTTTGGATCTCAACCGAAGTCTGTGACGAGCGAACGAGTTAATTTGGGGAAAATCCATGCCGTAATAACCTTCACTCGTTTCCTACCTGTTCATAACGCCCTCAAATGACGTCTGAATTTTGTTCTCCCCGTAGTAGTGGATCTCATCCACAACAATCAGCGTCAGGTTACTCAGCCATTCAACGATCTTCTTGTCAGACGAAGGCAGGATGTAGTGGTGCAAGGTGTCTACGTTGGTAATGATGACGTTGTTGGAGTCGAAAACCCCCCGGCGTTTTTCCACAGGCACGTCTCCGGATACCACCCCGACGTTTAAATTCCCCCCGCTCATCCTCTCCCATCGCACAAACTTCTCTTTCTGATCCTCACCTAGCGCCTTCGTGGGGTATATAACCATCCCGTTCCCGCCCTTCTCCACCCATCCCATCATCATCCGAGGGTGCGAGTTGAGAAACAGGGGGAGGGTGTAACACAGGGATTTTCCACTACCCGTTGGAGTAGTTATCAAGGTATGCTTGCCAAGCAGCGCCGATTTTATCGCCAAGTACTGGTGGAAGTAGAGGGACCCAAAGTGTTGAGAGGCGTCCATTGAGTGCGACGACTGAATCATTGAAGTGAGTTCGTCAGCTTGTGCGCTCGATATGAGCCTTTTACCAGTTTCTGGTGTCAACCTGGTCAACCGGGGCCTCACGGCAAGCGAGGAAAGGAAGGGGTGAAACTTTTTTGAGGAGGAGGGGAAGAGGGTGGATGAGGGAGGGAGAGGGGGGGTTGACTGGGTTGTTTGGGGTGCTTGGGATGCAGAAGGTTGTTGTTGTTGTTGTTGTTGTTGTTGTTGTTGATGTTGCTGTTGATATTGCTGCTGTTGCTTCCGAGCCGTGGCACTAGTATTCCCTCCCTCCTTCTCCCATACTTTCTTCAGCGCTGACTGCCTTTCTCTTCGCCCCTTTTTGCTTGTAATATTCACCGATTCATGGACTCCAAACAATATAGATTCATCCAAAAGGGTCCACGTATTGTCACTTTTGAATTTTGGAAGCCCCACAGAGTTGTGAACATAAAACCGGTGTTTTATGAGCCATAGAAATGTCGCCTTGTCGAAAGGAGGTTTTGCAGGGAAGGAGGATAGAACCGTAGAGAGCATGGGTTTGGGGTTTCTGCGCCATAAAAAGACAATGACAGCATCTATCGCTTGGACGGCGCTGGCAACGTCCTCAAAGGACATGGGATTTCTGAACAAAAAGTGAGTGAATTTTCCGAAGATAGATTATTTTATTTTTAGGGTGTGATCAATTCAATTGTAGGTCTTTAGTAGCTCGACATGCTTCTATTTGTTCCTTGGATCGTAGTTCTTGGCTGCTGTATTGCCTTTTCTGGCACGCTGGGTTTCATGCCAGGAATTGCCTCAAGGCCTGCGACTTCACTTAGTAATAGTATTAGTAATCTTAGTAGTAGTAGTAGGAGTAGTAGTAGGGTCTTTATCTATGATACGACTTTGCGTGATGGCACTCAGAGCCCCTTGATTTCCCTCAGTGTCTCAGACAAGATCGATATCCTCAACAAGCTACTTGGTGCTGGCTGCGACCTCATCGAGGGTGGCTATCCTGGCAGCAATGAGAAGGACCGGCAGTTCTTCAAGTGGTGCAGGGAGCAGCTCTCGCCCCAGTCGTTTGCAAAATTGGTAGCCTTTGGCTCTACACGTCGAAAGAATAGCAGCGTGAATGACGATCCCCAGCTGAAACAAATTGTCGACTCGGGCGTGACAAACGCTTGCATCGTTGCGAAAGGGTCGCTAAAGCACGTCACGAACATCCTGGGGACGACTGCGGAGGAGAACCTGGAAATGCTGAGGGATACAGTCACGTACCTCAAGGGGGAGGGTCTTACAGTTTTTGTGGATCTCGAACACTTTTACGACGGATACGCAGAGAGCAAATCTTACTCCACACGACTTATTGAAACCTGCGTAGCTTCGGGAGCATCGGCCATCGTTCTATGTGACACCAACGGTGCATCCCTCCCGGAGACTATTACGCGCATCACATCTTCCCTCCCAGCTCTCCCCTCCTCCGTCATGTACGGCGTGCACACCCACAACGACATGTCACTGTCGGTCGCCAACTCCCTGGCCGCCGTCGAAGCAGGTGCGAAGATGATCCAAGGCACGATCAACGGGATCGGGGAACGCACGGGCAACGCAGACCTGACCACCCTCGTCGCAATTCTCAACCTCCGCATGCCTTACGAGACGGCCATGGAGCCCTCCAGCCTCACACAGTTGAGCCAAGATGTCAACGACGCATGCAATTTGGAGGGACAGCGTAATCAACCCTTTGTTGGGCTTGATGCTTTCGCGCACAAAGGGGGATTACATGCGGCAGCGATGAGAAAGGATGAGTTCTCCTACCAATTTATCAAGCCCTCCGAGGTTGGAAACGTTGGGCGAATCTGCATGTCGGAGCTCAGCGGTCGAGGGAGTGTTATGTCCAGGCTACAGGAAGCTGGGCTGACCGATGGGGGGGAGGAATTCGTAAAAGAAAAGGTCGAGGCAATCCTGAACCGCCTCAAATATCTGGAATCCAAGGGTTATAGCTTTGAAGGCGCGGACGCCTCTCTGAACCTGATGATGTTGCACGCAACGAAAAATTACTGCGCTCCTTTTAAGTTGCTCGATTTTTCAGTCCAGGTCAACGAACTTGCCCAAACTACAGATAAAAAACACGGAATCAACAAAATTGGTTGGTATTCTGGCGACGAAACGAGCAGGGCAACAGTGAGGTAAGGGTCGGAGATGGAAGCAAGAAGGAAAAATGTCGACCATCAGGTGACACCCCTAACGCCAACGCAACTCCGCTCGTCGCAGTGTCGAAGCTCTGATTGACGACACAGAAAACGAAGGAGGTGCCGTTAGTAGGTTGGTGGCTGCGGACGGAAAGGGGCCGGTGGATGCAGTAGCAAGTGCTCTAAAAAAAGCTCTGGAGACGTTCTTCCCGATTTTATCTGAGGTCAACCTCGTTGACTATCGGGTCGTCATCCTCGATAGAGACAAAGCAACCAAGGCTGCCTGCCGCGTTTTAATAACATTTGAGTCCACCAAGTCGAAGAATACTTGGTCGACGGTCTCTGTCAGCACCAACACCATCAGCGCCTCTGTGAACGCGTTGGTTGACGGCTTTGAATATGCCATTCTTGAGGAGGAGGTGAGAATGGGATAACACTAAAAACCCTCTGCCAACTGCATAACTGACCCCTCTCGCTCATCGCTTCGGTCCTCGCCAGGAAAAGAACTATCTCTGCGACGTTGATTGGGACTCGGGCGATTCGGCTTGGGAATGATTCGACGCCATCCATTAGGCTGTCGTGAAATGGGGAAGAATGCAAACAGTTGTGAGGTGTTAAGAATACATTTTGTTTTACTTCATCGCTTAGCCATTATTATCCCGTGGTCGACATAGTCATTTTAAAAGGGTCAGGGTGTTTCTGCTGAACTCCAGTGCGGTAATAACCAACGCCCCTGATCCCTCTCTTGTACTCAAACCCTCCCCTTCTCCCTGTCCACCTCGAGCTCGGTGTGTAATCGTCGTCTCCAAGGTCCACCACCCTTCCGTCAGGAGTCAGCTCGATAACATTGAACTTGCTGCGGAAGTTTATCTTCATTCTCTTCCCTCTTCCCTCTCCCGCCTCTCTCCACACGGGTACCTTGACCTTGAGCTCAATCCTCTTGTCCACCTCTCCTTCCTCGACCTCGTTGAGAATTCCCAATTTTATGAGGACTTGTTCGTCCTTAGCGTCCTCGCTGAGAATTACTTCCCCGCTCATGAGCTTTCTCCTCTCATCTTCTGCCTCCTCCCTAGTCTTCTTCCCGCCGCCCCCCTCTTCGCCGCGAATGTTATCTAAAGTGTTCTGTAAAGCATCTTCTTCCTCCTCCTCCTTCCCCTCGACCTCCATGACCTCCTCCT
>BRYA01000551.1:0-30658 GCA_030267965.1 Triparma columacea
ACCTCATCTTTGCTCCCTCCAACTGGCATCTCCTTGACCCTTAACATCAACTGATCTCCAAACCTCCTGCCATCCTCTTCATTGGCTTCTGAGCTGCTTAAAAGGTTATCAAAGTAAATGGCACTATGACTACCTACTAACAAACGCGTTTTGGCACTGTTCTTTGCAGCAGCCTTTGTGATCTCTTTTTCCAGCTCCAGCCTTGTGACAATATTTATCTTGGTCTCTTTTTTGCCAACCCTGCAGAACCTCACTGCAAAATCTTCTGTTGCTTGAGACAGCAACCCTCTCTCTTTGATTGATTCACTCATGATAACAAGAGTGCTCTTATCTGCTCTATACACAAACATCTTTGAGACAAAGGTCACATTGAAGCTTTGCAACGTTGTTTTGATGCACTCCTTTGCCTTTACCTCTAAATCAAAGTCATTGCCTGCATTTGCAGATTCCCTCACTAAGCCCTTAATCTGAAGCCTGTCAACATCCCAAAAGTATGCTGCTGCCTCCTCAAAGCCTGTTCTCAGCGTTACTGAAATCATTCCCCAGCTTTTTCCTCCTCCTTCTGCACCAACAGTTGCTCGAATCATGTCAAACAGTGGTAAGAGTTTTGTGTCACCCATCACCTTGAGATCTTTCATCTTCTTGACAATCTCCATCCTCCTTGGCTTGTCAATCTCATTAGTCTTATCAAACTTTTGGCGCAATAGTGATGCATTAGTAAGGAACTTTGTACCCAACTTTTCAATGACTGCGTTGGGTATGGGGCTGTGAAAATCTGCTTGTGTTTGTAGTGTAGCTCTCGTTTGCGGAATACCACCCAAAGGGGGTAAAGATTCAAACATCCATATTGTGTGCACAGTGGCAACAACATGGCCAAACTTGACGGGGTGTTCTTTTGTCAAGTCATCTGTGCTCTGCGTATTAATCCACACAAAATCTCTGCCGTCCACAGTTTCCCTTTTCCATGTCACCTTGGTTCTGAAGTCCCTATAAGCAAATCCAGGAATGCCAAGATCTCTTGTGGAGAAGTAGTATAGTGAGTGATTGTTGATTTTCTTCACAGTGAAGTCAACTATACCATATTGTTTTAGTGTTTTTATTGCATAGCGGCTGTTAAGGTCTACAATTGCATGTGCTGTGCATTCATAAACACTCGCATCTACTGTTGTGGTTGCTATAGCGACACCCTGTGAATCTCCATCAATGTAGGAGCCCCTCATCTCACATTTTTCATCCGGACTATCGAGTTCATACGCCCCAGTTCCTTCCTTGCACTTCTCGTAGAATTCCTTTGCACTCCTAATAGATTTCTCCTCCTCTTCTGTATAAGTTTGCTGCTCATTTTTTATAACTTTGGCAAGCAACTCTTGTGCAATCGAGTCCTTTTCATCATCAGTTTTTGCAAACTTGTTCCTCATGTCAATAATGCTCTTTGCATAGTTAGATGACAAATGATTCATGACAAAGTTGGGAACAGAACTCTTGATATCAACCCTGGAGGCAAATGTGACACGACACTGAGGGGTCCCCTTATCAGTTGGTAGCGCTTCAAACAGCCATGTTGTTGTTGCAGATGCATGAACAGTCCCAGGGGTCAATGGGAAGTCCTTATCCATCAGGTTGGTGTCTTTGTACACTGTCCAACAGGCCTTGTCTCCTTGATCCTTTTTCCAGTAACACACTGTCCTGTACTCCCTATCAGATAATCCTCGAACCCCAAGATTTCTCCTTTGTAGGTACAGCTGTGAGTGATGGTTCAGCTTCTTTGTTTCGATCGCCTTGTACTTTTTTCCAAGCTTGGACTGTTTCTCCCTTGAATCCTTGATGAAATCATATGCCACACATTCTTCAAAGGAAGCATCTACAACTGCCTCGGCCATACCAATCACAAGGCTTTCGCCATCAATGTGACCAGCTTTCACCTTCACCCTGGGATCTGGACACTTCACATCTTTGAGGGTCTTGCTTGCCTTGCATTTCATGTAGAACTCCTTGCCCTCATTGATTGCCTCCTCCTCCTCATCGGTGTAATGTTGGGGCTCGTTCTTTATTATATTTGCGAGGGCAATGAGTGCCTCCTTGTCAATCTCGTCGTTGTTCATAATATTTGGGTGATCTTTGGGCACACTGTCATGGACAGTGCCTCTGGATGTAGTCAGCATCTTCTCTCCATTTCCTTGAGGCTCAACATGCCCGATCTCGATGTCGTCGTCCATGTCGCGTACAATATCCTCTTCTTCGTCAAGCCCCCCGTTGCCATTATCTTCAGTAACAATTCGCTCATAGTCCTCTGAGTCTATTGAAGAGTCTATTGAAGAAGTAGCTTTTGTAAGGGCTGCAGTGCCCATCTCTTCTGCAGCAGCCCTGAGCGCATCGTTCTCCGCCATCAACTTGTCGTTGATATCTTTGAGGTTCTTTATCTCAACGAGGTGTTTGGCAATTTCTATCCCTCGAGCATTGACGAGGTTCGCTAATCTTTCGATTTCCTCCTCCGTCTTTGCAACGTTTACAAAGCTGTCAGGATTCATTGGTATGGTCGAAGCGATGGTCGTACGGCCGGCGGACGGCTTCACGGCACTAACATTGTTACTGTCTACAACCAGACCGACGGCGTCCTCATGACCATTTTCAGAGTCTGCGGTAATGGTGATTGTGGCTTTTGTTAGTCAAAATGAAAAAAAAATCCACGCGTGCCCCTCGATGCCGCATGCGGTCGCCGCAGAAGTGTCCCATGCAGTCGCTGCAGACGGATCCCATGCGGTCGCCGGAGACGGATCCCATGCGGTTGCCGCAGACCGGCGCACGTTTCTGTGTAGCATATCAAGGGTCTCCCCCCATACAACCCCCTGAAACGAACTTACCTCGGTCTTGTCCAGCGTCCTCGTGAGAGCTTTTAGATTTAGCGACTGCGAAGGGGACAACGTTGTTGCAAGAGTGAGAACAAATTACAAAGTTTCAATGTGCCCTCCCGCGACTCTCCCGCTCTCGCCTAGAGTACTAATATGTATTTTTTTATCCGGCGCTCAACGCACAACTTACCTCGTCCGGCGTCCTCATGTGACATTTCATTTGCTGCAGAGGAAACGACAGAGACGGAAAAGTGAGTAAAAGTGGCAAAGTTCATCTTGTCCTCCCACACATCTCCCGTCCTCTCCTAAAGTATAAAGATGTTCTTTTCCTCCTCAAGCTCTCGACGTTTACTCACCTCGTCTGGCTTCCCCATGATCATTTTCAGTTTCTGCGGGTGTGGAAATGTTGATGTTTTTGAGCATTTTTTAATCATTTCATCAGTCTTCCCTACGAACTATCTTTTTCTCACTGCACTACCAAATTGGCAACCTTCTCATCTGACCCCCTACGCAAACTCACCTCGTCCAGCGGCTCCATGAGACCTATCAATATCAGCAGCTGTCCCAAGGTTGACAGCATAGTCATTTGCCTTAACGACATCAGCGGCACTTTCGTGGCCTTCGGTTGCCTCAGCATCCCCAACAATAGCAGACTGATCAGCGGCGGAATCAGCGGCGGCCGCAAGGAGGACAGCAAGGTCAGTTGCAGCACTAACAATGTCAGCAGCTGTGCCAACGTTCGCAGTGCGCTTGATGGCAGCAACAAGGTCGTTGGCTGCCGCTGCTGTAGATGAAAGATCGGCAGTATGTTGAGCCCTTGTTGCCCATAAGTTGGCCTTCAATCCAGCTATCTCCTTGTCCCTCTGCTTCAGGAGAATGGTTAGATCCATCTCACTGTCGGTCATCAGCCTGCGAAAGCGTGAGGGGCAAACACGATGAAGATGTTGAGTGAGCCGAGATGAATACTATTTGCGCATATACGTCCTCGCTGCTGCTGCAAAATTCTTTAAATTTCTCAGGAGTCCAAATCCCCAAGGAAGTGGGCCAAGCTGTTGTGTCCTCATTCCTCCCTCCCTTCCCCCCCGAATTCTCCCTTCGTAACAATACCTCCTCCGCCCTCGCCTTCTATACAACCCTCACCTTGTTTTGTCCCTATCCACTCCACTTCTTCACAAAGTCCTTGTTCCTAATGACCTCCTCGACAATCACTGCCCTGCTCTAAAGCTCTCACAGTCACACAGGCGAAACAAATGCGTTACGATGTGGAGTTATAAGTAAAGGATAACAGTAGTGCGAAGAAGGAATGTAATTATAACTCGCCAATAAATATATCCCCAGCGAATTCACACTGTTGTTGTGGACTGTGCCTTGCTCCGAAGCAATCCAAAATTGGCCACCACAAAAGTGTTTTCTGTCCAGGGCCCATGGGATGGCTCGACGTTCCAAAGGTGCGATATATATAAGTGTAATCTTACCCCCGTGTCTGCTCAGGGCCGAGCTTCCCTTAATTTTGTTCTTGTCGTAATTTGAAGGGTATAAATCCAGATCTCCTACAGACCTTCATCTCCCGTCACAATCCTTTCCTTCCCAGATGTCAGCACTGTGCTTTTTCCTTCTATTCCCTTAGTATTAGTAATTCATCCATCCTTATCCTCGCCAATACCTTTCCCAAATGCTCAGGATGCTGCAAAGCCTGTATCACTGGTGGCAGAGGCTGGGTCTCTCAGTCTCCTGAATGCCTCAATAGTGTATGACCCCTCACAGTCGAGATTGAAGACGTACGCCGGTATCTTGCAGGAGGAAGTGTACAAACGGTGCAGATCGCGCTGGCCGATCGTCCCTGGCGTCTCTGCAGAGGGACACTTGGGGGGGCAGGAGAGGTAAGCTCTTGGACACCTCCCTGAGAAGATCGCTCGTGCTTCCTCTCCTCTACCTCGCGCCGCATTCGCCCGCCACTGAACCCCTCCTCTCCCTCCACTCTTCTCGTCTAATTACAGCTACATGGTCGTTCTCTCAGTCGTTGACGAAATCCCAGAAGTTGTGTCCAGGGAGGGCTTCCAGATCAAATTGAACGCTGCAATGAGGGTCGTGACGTTGTCCTCCCCAAGTGAGCGGGTGAGTCCATCCTCCCGACTCCCCTTCCTTTCCCTCCCCTGCTTACCCTGCCACCCTCCCTACCCCATCCCCCCCCTCCCCCCCCCCCCCCAGGGTGTCCTGTTTGCAATCGGCCGTTTCCTCCGCACTGTCAAAATCGACATGCACGAGGCGTATGCTTCCCCACTCCAGCAGCTCTGCACAATCTCCCCCGACCTTTACATATGCTCGTCCCCTGACCACCCCATGAGGATGCACCAGATTGCGTTCCGTCCCAAGACTAATTCCTATGACCACTTCACGGTGGAACAAATGAAGCAGGAGCTCCTGGACCTCGCCCTCTTTGGAACCAACGGCATCGAGATGCTCCCCCCCGGGATCGACGACAGTCCCCAGTCCCCTCACTTCAAGGTTGAATGGCTGGTCATGATCCGCGAGGCCTCCTCCTGGTGCAACGACCTGGACTTGGACGTATCCATCTGGTACCCTCTCTTTTTCAAGGACTACAAGGACGCTGATACTTTAAAGAAGGCGAAGAAGCACTGGAACGACATCTTCAGCTCCTTCAAGCGCCTCGATCACCTCTTCGTCCCCGGCGGTGACCCTGGTGGACGGCACCCGTCTGATCTCTTTGAGGTCCTCGAGATGAAGGCTGCCTACATGAAAAAATACCACTTTCCGAGGGCCAAAGTGTGGGTCTCTTCTCAGTTTGGTCTCGGCACCTCCGTTGACATTGGCCTCGCGTGGTGGGACATTGTGAAGCAGGAGGAGGACTTCTTCGCTCTCCTTAAGACCGACAAGGTCAAGTCGTTCCTCCACGGGGTCGTCTATAGCCCGTGGAGCAGCTGCCACATTGACAAGTTCCGGGAGTCCGTCCCTGCCCTATTCCCCATTAGGAACTACCCTGACATCTGCCACACAGCGAGCTGCCAGAACCCTGTGGACGGATGGGATGTCGCCTTCTTCGTAACTAACTTGCGTGAGACCATCAATCCCCGCCCGTCCACGTTTGCGAGGGTTATCAAGGACCAGTCCAAGTACACCATTGGGTCTGGATGCTACTCCGAGGGCGTCTCCGACGACGTGAACAAGTATGTTTGGAGCATCGGCCTCTGGGGGGGCGATGCGATCGGCCCCGTCGTCGGGGCTGAACACATGGACATTCTCAAGTTCGGCCTGACCCAGTACGCGTCTTTGCTCGTCGGGTTGCCTCGACTCGCGTCACTCGTCGAGGAGGGAATAATGGCACTTGAGAGAAACTGGCATAGTGGCCCAATCCTCCTTACGAACCAGATTGAGCGAACGTTCCAGATTTGGAAAGAGGTCGAAGAAAACTTAGCCCCCCGCCACATGCACAACTGGCGCCTGAACATGTGCCTCTTCAGGGCTTACTACGACATGTTCATCAAGAAGAGGCTCTTGGAGGAGGACGGTGCGTCTAATGCTGCCCTCAAGGTTATAATGTCTTGCGGCAAAAATCTAACGATGTCGTGCATCAACAAGGCCCTTGCTGCCATCGACAAGGCTTACGAGTCAGAAAGCCTCGCCACCACCTTCCCTACCAGTATCTCCAAGCTCAACGGTGGTCCCCCCAACGTTGTTCGGGTCACTGAAACTGCGACCGTGGGCTTCCTTTATGCACGCCTTCAGACCCTTGCAGGAATGCTCTACGAACAGATTGGGCTCCAGCTTTCGATAGAATACGGGAGCCAGCACAGGGCTAGGGGCTCTTTCTTTGATTGCGCCTGGACACCCCTTGGAGACACCCAGTACATCAAGAGGCTGATTGAGGAGACTAGGGAAAAGATGGAAAGCAACAAGAAGGCTGCGTCGTCTTACTTGTGGACAAACATCGAGCCACTACTCCTCAGCGGGGGACACGCGACCTCTGACCTCTACAAAGGGGGCAACATGATCTGGCACGGGTCCTTTGGGGAGAGGGTGTTCACTGGCTCCGACATTGCCACCCTGCCTGACGTTATATTCCCGCACAAGAAGTTCGAGCTGGGTGATGATCCTAACTTCTTCCAGCGCCCGCTCGTCGAGCAGATTGCCTCCGACAACGATAACATCCTGAACGGCCTCGAGCGGGGTTCTGTGCCTAGGTCCTACCGCAGCTGGCTAGTGACAATGTGGCCGCACATAGAGGTCAAGTTCAGGTTCCCCTTGGTAACCGTGCTCGAAAAGATTCCTAGCAACGACAAGCTGTTCGTGCGCCTCACCTATGTCGGAAAGGACATCATCGACCTTGGAGGCGACTGGCAGGAGCTGGGGAGGTCTACGGAGGATGCCAAGCTCGTCTGCAACGGCGTCAAGCTCCACGACTATATGTCTACGCCCAAGACCACCACGGTTCTCGAGATTGAGGTCCCCACCGAGGCGCTGTCCTCCTCTTCAGGCTTCCTGACCTTCGAGTTGTTGCCAAGGGATGCCATCAAGATGAGGTACACAAACCCCCTTCTTCCAATTGCTGAGCTGGCGTTGCTCACAAAGGTTGGACATCCCATCTCGAGCAAATTTTAGGCCAAGATTTAGAGCAACTCAGGGAGAACGGTGGTGGGAGGGAGTGGGGAAGGGAGGTGGTGAACTTTTGGCCGTTCAAATTTAAAAAGAAATGTATGCGGCGTATAAACTTGCTCAATATGATTGCAAAAACGTATAGAATCTCTTACTGTGACGGCTCTTCCCCTTTCAAAACTTGTCACGACATGGTAAAAATCACGACAGCCCCCGAAAGCAGCGTGATGCCCCCGTGCTGCTTCATCGTCCTTTTGAAAGTAGAAAATGCGTTAGTCCAGTAAATCTTCGTCCACAGTATGAGAGGCATCTTGCGGAACTTCTGCAGCCGTTTAGTTTCTCTGTCATGCTTACGATTGAGCTTCTGCACAGCCCCGTCGTCTCCCTCCCTGGGAGGGAACTTTCTCTCTATTGGTGTTGCTACTTTTTCTAGAACGTATACTAAACTTTTTCTAAACAGCGCGTACGCATTGTAGCAGATCTATTGGGAAATGAGTTGCGGTTGGGGGGTGTGGG
The DNA here is from genome assembly GCA_030267965.1 of Triparma columacea. Taxonomy (NCBI): domain Eukaryota; class Bolidophyceae; order Parmales; family Triparmaceae; genus Triparma; species Triparma columacea. The sequence continues at coordinate 7,977 of BRYA01000551.1, forward strand.
GGGGTAGGGGTTTGGGCTTGGGTCAGTAAACGCGTCGACACATTACATATTGACATCGGCCTTCGGCCTTTGGGTTGCACTGTATAGTGCACCGCCTATCTCTAGCTCTGGCCCTCCGACTTCCCCTCAAACAGCACTTCATCCCCCACAAAAACAATGGCATCATCAATGATGTCTTCTTTTTGAGGACTATGCAAAGCAGCTTCCTGGACCTCCAACCCTTATATCGGTCGTCTCTCCACAACGTCATTCCGCAAAGGCCCTCCAAACTTCCCCTAAGCAATCACCATCTGAAATAAATACAGTTCCCAAAGGTGTCCCGAGGATGCTCCAACCAATGACAGGAGAAGTGGAGCTTCCTCGTCCACCAACCCCTAATGAATCGCTATAATCCACATTCGCCGGTATGGACGTTGCTTGGGTAGCTCACCTCCCCAGTGGGGTCGTCTATCGTCATAAAAATTCCCAACTACAAGTGTTGTCACCGAAACCTGGTTTTCCTGGTTTTGTGCCCCCGGTTGTGGCCGAGTTGAAGATGAAACTGGGGATCTTGCTTAAAAAATTAAACGGGTTATTTTTTATCAAAAATTGTCGTTCTTTTGCTTAACCAGCCCATACGGTACTTCCCAACCGACCGAATAAAAAATCCTGATAAAAGGCGGCCTCTAATTGACCCACATCTCCAGTTCTCCCTCGACATTGTCTACGATGGACCAGTAGTAACTGCACTTGCTCTCTAGCTCCGACTTGCACTTGAGGAGCTTGGTCCTCGTTGCGGCGACGCTCGTCTTCCCGTCGAGCAACTTGTCGACCTCCTCCAAGCTCGTCAGGAAGGGCTTGAGGGACCCGTTGCACTCCTTGACAACCTTGTTGCAACACACGAGGGCCCTCTTGTAAATGGCCACGGTGTCCTTCTTCGTTGCTTCCTTCTCCCCCTCCCCGTTGCCTGTACTCTCCGGGCTGGAGGCCTCCCTGAGCAGGTACAGGGGTATGCAGGCAATTCCGAAGAAGCTGTCAAGGCAACAGGGCGATAGGAAGTGGCACTGCTCCATGATCTCGACAGCCTGAGAGCAGCTCTCAAAGCTCACAGTCCAAAAGTCTGCCTCGTTCATTCCCAGAATCAACACGCACGCCGACTCCACCAGCAAGGCCTGTACCTGTACAGTCTTGGGCAGCATGTCGAACGGCTGCAACGCCGTGTAGCTTGGCCCTCTACCGCTGCTGCTATCCCTCTGGCTGCTATCCATCTGGCTATCCCTCAAATCGTCCTCCGGCCGTCCGGTAAGGGTTTCGTCGTCCGTTTCTCCTCCTCCTCCCCTCTTCTTAGTGATCTTCCTGACCGCCTTCAGTGCCTTCTTGACCTCCTCGTACTCGTCGGCCTCTAGGAGCATGCTGCCTACATGGAACTTTCTGCACCTGCACGCTGACTCCCACACAAGCGCGATGGGGTTATTGTGTAGGGAGCTGGTCATCGACTTGAAGGCCACGCAGTGCACGTCAGCGGCAGTGTTGTCGCCTATCATTATTTCTCCGCTAGTCACCAGCATCAGCGCCTCCATGTGACCAATCACGCTCCCCATGTTCTGGAGCTTGTCCAAGACCTCGTTCGCAAGGTCCTTGCTCTTCTTTATCTTGGATCCGTAGTGTTCGAGGCTGGACAGCAGGCACAGACTCGCCAAGCTGCCCTCCTTGTACCACTTCTGGTTGTTGAAGAGGACATCCGCCTTGCTACAGATGTAGTTGCAGGCCTTGTTGCCCATCCAACCACTGGCGAACCGCTTGAGCACTTTGCATACAACAATGGCGGCGTAAGTGCCCTGCGGAGACTGGGCATCTATGAGCTCCTTCAAGAGGTGCACGCCGTAAAGAACCAGATTTTCCTGGTCGCTGTCTAGTATGCTCACTAAGAGGAGGAAGCCCAAGGTCTTGATCGCTGTGGTGTTCAGCTTATCACCCTTCAGGTTGACCTTAGCCGGCGGGGACTTCATGAAGATTTCCTTGCCAAGATGAACAAAGATCTTGTTGAGCTCCTTGGCGCCGAGAGCGCTATTTAGAGTGACTTTTTTCTTGCCGCTGATCTGCAGCCACTGCAGGCTAGAGTTTAGCGCGGTCTTGACTCCGCCAAAGTTACCCTGCATATACTCGCATTGGGCGAGGGTGAGGTTCCAGTCCGCTAGCGTTTCGCCCTTGTCGAAGTGCTCGAACTTGGTGAAGTTAACAGATTTGCTAAGCACTAGAATCCTCCTGTAGCTGAGGACGGCCTGTCGTAAGTGCCCCGTTCTCACAAAGCCAGCAGCGGCCATCTGCAGGGCCTTGATCTCATCCTCTGGTGAGTGCGCCTCCTTGTAGTGCATTGCAATCATAGGAAATACGGCCTGCAGGTCGTCGAACCACGTGTTCGTGATGCATTCGGCTGCCTCGTGATGGAGCTTCATTCTCTCAGTGACGGTAATCGTGCCGTACGCCATCAATCTCGTCCTCTCGTCTGAAAAGGAGAAAGTTTTCGTGCCCTTCCTCCTCAAAAAGCCCTCAAATAGATCCACCAGGTCGTTGTTGCGGGTTGAGGAAGACCTCCTCTTGTCGCTATCTCTTTTGGGCTGGAATGAAAAGTTATCCGCTACAATGGAGAGCTTCTTCCTCTCGGTGGCGTTGTCGGGCTGGAACCAGTCCTTCGAGCAAAGAGTGATGAAAGCCATCTTGATTTTCTCGTTATCCTTCCTGTGGACGAAGGGAAGGAGCTCGGTGATCATTTCAACGGTGAAGAAGCTACCGAACACCGAGGCAATTTGGATCATGACTTGGCACATCTTGTCGAGGTTGTCAAATTGCTCCACCATCCTTGTCTCGGCGCCTTGAGCGAAGCTGGTAATGCAATGCAATATTGTCGAATCTTCCGCGAAGCGCAGCACGGTCTCTTCTCCGTCCTTCGCCTCCTTGACAACCTCGATTAGCTTTGCTCGAAGCAGCGTCTCAATAACTTTCGCGCACTGCTCTGGAACTCCGAGCGTGTTGTCCAGGATCATCTGTATTAGCCTCTTGGGCCACTTCCCCCCCTTGCACTTGTTGGATATCATGACGCCAAGGCTTTGGTTGTCTAACGGTGAAAGCTCAATAACCTCGGCCTTGGACGAGGAGAGCGCTCTCTTGAGGCTAGGAGCTCTCTCCATTAAATTTTTCTTGCCGCTGAAGAAGATTGAGGACGCCCTGCTCCTCCTCGCTAGTCTTTCCATCAACGCCCAACTATTCGCATCAAGGTGCTCCGCGTTGTCGATTATTATCACAGAATTCCTCTGCGCGCTCAAGATATAGTAAAAGAGCTTGTCCAGAGTGGTAGCCCTCATGATGCTGCTCATATCCCGGATCGCCGGCGTCAGGGGGGCCGTGACTCCTATGTCTATCGTGGCCTGAATGAGGCTCAGGAAGTCTCCCACTGAGAGTTGGTGGTACTTCTTCTTCTTATTATCTCCCCCGAGGCCGTTGAAGCTCGTTATTGTCCCAATGGTTGGTGCCTCAGAGAACGCAGCGCTACTAGCGCCTATGCTCGCGTCGTCTCCTTCGTTATCGTCATCCTCTCTACCTCTGTCCAGGGTCATGGGCTCAACCTTGGCTGAGCCAAAGCCACCGACAAAAAAGCTCCTGCCATCCATCGTCCCCAAATCAGTCGGGTTCGTGAACAGCCTGGGCCTCGTATGCCTGTCCAAGCTGCTTTGCAGGACGGAGCCGTTCTGAGAAACGCCGTTGTTGTCCAGGTCCTTGGAACTGCTCGTCAAAAAGCTGCTGATGGAGGTTGTTGAACTAGCCCTCCCGATGCTAAACACGCTGTTGGATCTCATCCTTGACACAGGAGCGCCGCCCTCGCGACTCTCCCGAAATGAATTGTGCCTTTTTTGAGTACCTAAATCTGCCCTGCCACTGACGGTTACGTTAGCAGAGGACGCTTGTTCGGAGCCCTCCTGGTCCTCGTTTTCGTACGACTCTCCAATGCTAAGAATTTTTGCGGCGGCCGAAGAGACCCCGGACAGGTGTGAACGAAGTGATATTCCTGACATGCGCCGCGAGTTCCAGCTACTATCACTTGCCTCGCTATCCCTCCTGAAATCTCGAGTGAGCATCCCCGATACCGTCATGTTGTTTTGACTTTTTTGACCCCCAAACAAAGTTTTCAGGGGGGCCAAGAAGTTGTCAACGACCATCTCGAGCTGTCTTTCGATGTAAAGGTACTTTCCATGCATGTCAAGCGTCTCGTAGGTTTCGGTGTTGAGGCGCAGGATTTGCTTGATGAGCTCTCCAACGGCGAAGTACGCGATACCTTTCCGCGGCTGGCTCCCCGTGGTGGAAAAGGTGGGAAATCCGAGTTTCTCGGCGCAGGCTGATGTGTAAGCGAGAAAGCGAGACTTCCCGTAGCCCTCAGGTCCGCTGATGTAGACAATGCTCTTCTTGTAGAGGCAATCTATCATTTTCTTTTTCTCGTGCGGCCTCCCCGAGAAGTCTATCCGCATGCTGTCGATAATGCCGGGGTGGGATTGCTGGGCGGGACGGATGGGCTCGTACACGTGCATCTTCTCCGTGTCCCCCTTCACCTTCAACAGCTCCCTTTCCTTGAACTCAAAGCCGTTGACCGTCGCAGTGTAGGTAGCGAGGTCCACCAGTGTGGTAACCCCCTCAACAAGCATTAGCCTCGCTGCCCTGTTGACCGAGTCCCCGACCACGGCATACTCCCTCCTGCTGATGTTGCCAACCGAGCCGCAGTAGTTCTTCCCTGTGGTGACTCCAATGCCCATCTGAACGTATTGGATTTCGTTCTTCAGCGCGTGCACGAATCTTTGGAGGGGAGGGGAGGGGAGGGGAGGGGAGGGGAGGGGAGGTTAGTGAGCGACAAACGAAGCGAGTACCAATAAAGTTAAGCTGTCATCACTATGCGCAGTCAGAGTCGGAACTCACCTCACAGCCCTCAGGGGGTCGTCATGGTGCGTGTACTCTGGGGTTCCGAAAACGACAATAAGGTTGCAGCCCTTGTCGTCTATGATAAACTGACGCACCATCCCGCCGTGCTCCTCCCTTTCGAGAATCTCCATCGTGTGCGTGAAAATGGTCTGGTACCATAAACACTCCTCCTGCGCCTCCTTGGCGTTGAGCGTGCTTTGAAGCTTCTTGGACACGACGAAATTCACGAACACTGTGGTGACGGTTCGAACCATGTCACCGTCCCTGATGTCCTCCATCTTACCGAAATGCGTCAAGTGCTTAAGGGCACAGGTAGGAACGAAATTCTTGATACGTTCCTTGACCATCGACGACGAGGCTACACTAATGTTAATAGTGCTGGGGAGAGGAGGGGGGGAAGGGGGGGGGGGCGGTGTTAGAGGGGGGGCTAGGATTGGAGCCGCTGAAGAACAAGCGGTGAGGGCATCACAACAGAAAATGCAACATCGTCTCACCTGTACTTTCTCCTCTCTATGTGTGCGCTAGCAGATTTCTTGAGCAATAGCTTCTTATGCTTGTTGTATTGGCTTTGGCTTCGAATGCCGTTCTGGCTCTTCCTCCTAATCCTGGAATTCGTCGCCAAGATCTCCTCCTCGGCCGTCATGTCAAGCGTTACTGTAGCATTATACATGAAGTAGTTGTCGCACTCGGCGACTGGCATCCAGCTGGCAGTCCTGAAGCCTTCAGTGTTTAATGTGGCGTTCTTGATGGCATCACAGCAGATAATTTCGCCGGCCTTGCTCAAGCCCAAAGCGGTGCTGCGGAGTGGGGGTAGATTTGTGGTCAGTTCTTAGTCACTTTCTCAATCTCTGTCTGTCTCTTTGTCTACCTCAACCTTTATCGATTTAATTTTGTCTCCAACTCACCTCGCCTTGTCAAGTGCCGGTCCGGTGACGAAGAATTGCATGCATTTTCCGGGAGTCCCCACGCGTATCAGACTGGCATTTCCTATGGTGATAGCGCTGTGAAGGTCGAGAAGCAATTGCTGCTCCCCATTAAGCCATTCTTCCATCTTTTGTGGTGGAGGTTGGGGGTGGTAGTGGTGGGGTGGGGAGGGGGGGTTAGGTTAGCTTCTGGACGGGCGACCCTCCTCGACATGGTCCTCCCGTGCCATGAGTCACCCTGGACAGCTCAGGTTATTTTCGACGGCACTTACCATTTCCACAGCGTTGAGTGCCTTCCTAACAGTCTGGGAGATGTTATTTTTGTCCGATTGGGTCGATTCAGTCACCGGCGACCAACCCACAATCAAGGCGTCACCCGCGAAGCTTATTATATCCCCTCCCTCTGACGCAATAATTTCTATGAGCTTATCAAATACACTGTTAACCTTATCAGCAACCAGATCAGGCGTGTCTTTCCACCTGTTGCAGAGGCTAGAGAAGCCAGAGATGTCGTGTATCGAAAGGACAAAGTTGGCACGGAATGTATTTCCGTATTGAAATTCCTTTGGGTGTTGTGAAGGGGGAGGGTGGTTAGTAAAAGGGGCATGAAATCTAACCCTAGCCCGAGGCCCACATATCCTCCACTTTCTCCTCACCTTCGCACCCAATTGCTCCACTATATCCTGGAGGCATATCGGAACGTACGACAAGATCCCGTCAGTGCTATCGTTTTCGAAATTCATCCTAAAGGAGGAGATGGTCAGAGTTACCAAAAACGCAAGAACCTTCTGCCTCTGCCTTCGTGTTTTCTCTCTTTTCTCAGCAGCCCTTTCGACGTTACGGGCCAGAAAGTTGATTTGTGATTGGTGTGTAAATAGAAGAGAGACGGCGTAAGGGTGCTTTTCTGTACATCGTCCTGAAAAGTTGATGCCGTGACGGCATCTGGTAACGACGTAAACCCTCAGAGGAAACTTCTCACCCCCCCTTCCCCTCGCCCCAGGCCGCTGAACTTAAATTGTATAACTATCTGAGTCGAAATCGCACTCTTCAGGCATATAAATAAGCGTATATTGAACGAGCAATGAGCCTTCCTGAGTCCACGTACGAGTCGGCCTACCACTCCCGCTACATCCCCTTCATTGGTGACTCCGGTAGTCTTGACAGGGTGGCCCATGAGAAATCGTTGCCCAGACCGGAGATTTTCGTGGGATCGGACTTGACTAACGTTGTCGCCGGGCAGGATGGCGTCGTCATCAAAGCTCACAGGGGCAAGGACTGCCAAATTATGACCGATGCAGACTGCGAGATTGTGGTGGAGAGCATAATGAAGGCAAGCGCGGAGCAGAAATTCAAGGTTTCTAGCATCAGGTGAGGCGAAGTGGCGTCAATATAGCTCTCGAGCTTGTTGACTAACTGAGGATCTCACCCTAATTTCCTTAATTACCTTTGGACCAACGCTGACTCTCCCCCCCTAAACAACACACACAGTCTTCGCAACCACAATATAAAGGACGAGGGCGCTTCCCATCTCGCCGCGCTCTTGAAGGGCGCCAAGGGCGTTGGTGTGACTGATCTCGATCTCTACGGCAACGACATTGGGACGGAAGGTTGTGCTGCCCTCTGCGAGGTGCTGAAGAAAAATGAGATTCTCTCCTCTTTGAACCTTAGCGAAAACCCCATCGGTCGTGGGGGGGGTTATGCCATTGCGGAGATGTTAGAGCTGAACGGCAGCATACAGAGTCTCGAGGTTGGCTGCTGTGACCTTAGCACCCCGAACCTGATTGCAATCATGAGCGTCATGAGGAAGAACGAACTCGTGCAGAAGCTGGCTCTGTACAATTGCAGGAACTTCTCCCGTCAGGAGGACCTGAGCATGCACACGACCAGGATGCTGGAGTTCAACAGGACACTAGTGGACCTAGACTTTAGCAGGAACGAGGTCGGTGACGAGGGAGCGAGGATGTTCTCTTGGGTACTGGAGAAGAAGAACTCGTCCCTTCGCAACCTCAACCTCAGCGGGAATAAAATCGGTGTCGTCGGGGCTGAGTCACTCGCGAGCCTGCTAATTAGGCGCAGCAGCCTCATTAGCCTCAACCTCTCCAACAACAAGATCGGAGATGATGGTGCAAAGGCCTTCGGGTCCGCCCTGGCCGCCAACAAGAGCCTTAGGAGCCTCAACCTTAAGAGCAACTCCTTGAAGGACAGCGGACTTGTCGCTATTGCGCTCGGCATGCAGGAGAACAGCACCTTGAGTGAGCTCAGGCTATGGGGCAACGAATTCGGCCAGGACAGCTGCAGCGAGTTCTTGGCGCTTGTGGAGAGCAGGTGAGGCGCGACGAGCGACGACGAGCGAAGTGAGGAGCGAAGTGAGGAGCTAATAAATGTACTCCAGCGCGGACATGCATTACAGTACCCGGCACACAACTCTCACCCACAAACCATCCTCCTCCCAGGTTCGACTACTTTGGCGTGTCCGTTGACTTCTGCCCCTTTGTGAGTGGAGGGGAGTACTCGGTGGCTGAAAGTTGATGGGGGCAGCGTTATATTTGCACACGAGTAGAGAGGAGCGTCCGTGTGATAGTGTAAAAAGTGAGTTTTGTTTGACAGTAAATCTTTGGATTTTGTCTTATGATTACAGGAGCCTTCATGTCGGTGTTCGATGCGTTGTTATGTGCGTGCGTGAGTCCGTGCGTGCGTGTGTGTGTGTGCTCTGCGCAATGCTCACTTCGTGTGCTATGCTCAATCGACGACGATGAACTCCCTTAAGTCTTCGTCAAGCTCTAGCTCTGTAGATACTGCGGAAGCGGCGGAGGAGGAGAAACCCGCTTCTTCGGGAGATAGTTCCACAGAGGAGGAGGAAGAAGAAGGAGAAGAGGAGGAGTCTGCTGAAGCCTTTGCCAAAACAATGTCTTCAAGGATCTCTGTGCGGTTCGCTTCCAAGACCTCGGCCATGATCTCAGAGTAGTCCTCGATTACAGCTTCGAAGACATCAAAGAGATCACTGGGGCGGTTGCAATCCCTCCAGGAAACAACGCGTGGGTCCTTGGGCTTATCAAGTTCCACCACCGCCCTGAGCTCGTTGAGAGCCTCGTCGGAAAGAGCGTTCACGATATTGAGGGGGTGCTGGGAAGTAATCTTCTCCCTCTCCTCGAGGGAAGTGCCTTGGAGTTTGTCGAAGACTGCAGATAGTAGTTGTGACGGGTGAGCAAGTGTACGTGTTTCAGGGTCTATACCAGCTCTCCCCCCTTCTCACCTGCAAAAGTATGAGAAAGAGAGCTCTCCGTTGACTCCTTGCGGGACGTATTCGGGTCGAACAACTTCATATTAACGAGCTTGCAGGTTGTGCATACAAAGTCGCAGCCCTCGGTGTCGTTGAAGGGCCTGACCTCGTCCTCTTTATGGAGGCTGATTTGAATGAGCCTCCCGCCGGGCTTAAGGAGCCTGTGCATCTCCCTGAAAAGGTCCTCAGTGGTCTCAGTGCCGTTCTCGTAGCACATCATGGTGTCAATCAGGCTTTTGTCGACGAGACAGTCGAAAGACTCGTCTTCGAACTGCGCGCGGGGGCGGAGCGACGGTTACATTAGTGCTTAATATTGTCGTTGCTAATCCCTTCTTCGACTTACCTCCGTGAGGTTCAAGCAGTCGCCAACCCTGTAGTCAACCTGGGGGTAGCGCTTACGCTGCTGCTCGATCACGACCTCCGAGTAATCCACGTGGATCGAATTAGTGTAGCCGGCGTTGTGAATCCCGGCCGAAAACGGGGCGTTGCCGCAACCCACAACAAGCATGGAGCAGGATTTGAGCGGGAGGAGGGGAGAGATTGTGCTCTCCAACTGTTCCCATCCGCACATCCAGTCGAATGGCTTTGGGTGAGGGGGGCGAGGTAAGAGGTGGAGTGATGGGGGGGGGTAAGGAAGGGGCAAGAGGGGTAATTCAAAAGAGGGCGCGGTTACCTCATCTGGGTCACCCTCGATATTTTTGTACCTATCGTCCCAATACGATTTTTTGCCGTACTCGGGCATGACGGGCGTTATACTATGGGTTTCGAAGCTGAGGGAAGGCCTCCCAAGGGCGTGAAATTCCTGGTTGAGTAAGGTTAGGGATTTAATCACAAACTGAAAAAGTTCTAATGGAAATCTGGAACAATGCGATTGCTTTATATCTGATTGCTAGTAACCCCCCCATACTTATCCGGCCCGAGTGCCTCGTATCCGCTGGCGACCCCTTTCCTCCCCTTCGTAGCCTCCCTAACTTCGACCTTTTGGTTCTCCAGTCCTTGGTATTCTCTTTTCCCCAACCATTCCGCAGCCTCTGACCTGTACTCCGTAACGGCCCCGCCTCCTGGGAGGTTCGAGAGGTCCAGTGCCCTAGCTCCCGTAACGGCTGAAACCTTCTGCTTGTAGCTCCCCGTGACCACGTCAAAGTACGGGTCGTCGTCGTTGCCATCGTCGTCCTCATCGTCGTTGTTGTTGCCATCGCCTTCTCTGTTACCTTCATTATCGTGTTCATAATCTCCCCCTCCCCCCCCCTCCCCCCCCCTCTCCCTCTCTACCTCCTCTTCGTCCATCCCCTCCAAGTACCTCCCAAAACCTGCGTTCCACCCCTCCCACCCGTCCCCCTTAACAGCCCTCATCATCTCCCAAGGCGTGACAACAGGGACGTGGAAATCCCTCGACTCTAGCACACTGTTATTAGGGCACCCTACAATTACGAACGTTTCAATAACGTCGAAGTTAGACAGCTTGTGCAGTGTTATCTTCCCAACGCTCAAGGTATAAACAGTCCGACCGTCCCTCTCCAGCGTATCCTTAAGTGAATCAACAACGTCCCTAAACCTACTAACATTCAGCGTAGCAACAACGATCCCGACAACTAGTGAGGACCGTGCCTTCATCATGTTCCTGTACCGACGGCTGAGCTTACGACCGGCTGTACCACCGAGGTCTAACTCGAGGTGGTTAGTTGGGGGGTCGTATATCCACTGTCTGTATGTACCAGAGGTACCGTCTGAAGGGAGGGGGGAGGGGGGAGGGGGGGGGGGGGGGAAAGATAGGTCGATGTTAAGCGTGTGAGCTTGGGGGATTAGAATGTGTTTGTAGGGTGTGTGTAGTTGCATATCGTCTGTAGTCCTGTCCCCGTATTTAACGTGCTTTTAATTCTCTCTCTCTCTCTCAATCACGTATCCTTGTTCTCACCTAGTTCCATAAGCGCGTTCTGTATACTCGGGCTCGTAGGTTCCCCTAGGTAAAGTAATGTAAGTTCCTTAACCTCAACCCCCTTTGGTACCTCGCACGTCAACCCGCAGACCTTCAATGTAGACGCAGGAAAGAGGTCGAGGGTTGTGCATATTACGCCTTCGGGTGATAGCGTGTATTCTCGAGAGTCGTTGTCTATGTTACCTAACTCTGTATCTCCTTCGTCAATTATACCCTGTCCTAAAACGACTACCGTGCTCTCCCCGTAACGCTTCTTTATCTCGTACTCGACATCCTTCTTAACCCAGTCGTAACCAACGTCGAAAACAACTAGAAACCCCATCCCAATATCATCCTCCTCACCACCATTCTCACCCCCACCAAGTACAACGTCCCTGAATGTAGATATGTCAAACTCCTTATTACAGAATACGATAATCTCCTTCATGTTAGCCTCGTTAAAACTCCCCCCCCCACCCCCACAGCATACCTTCCCTTCCTCTTCCCCCCCCTCGCAGCATTCCTTCCCCTCTTCTTGATTAATAATACCTTTATTAATCACCCTCCCATTTTTCCCACCACCTCCTCCTTGTAAACAAGTATCCCCAAAGTGTACAACAACCTGTGCATTCAAGTGTTTCGCTCCTACCCTATCAACACAACATCCACCATACGGTGTATCACCTAATATGAATATCAACGGTGTGTATGGTTCGGGGTAGAGTGTGGATAATGTGGTGGATATGGAGGATGATACGGAGGATGAGGAGGGGAGGAGGGATAGGGGGAACTGTAATGCTATGTGGGGACGATGGTGGGGGGGGGAGGGGAGGGAGGTTATTATTGAGGTTATTGTGGTGGGGAGAGAGAAATAATGGGAGAGTTTGGAGGGGGGGATTATGGGGTAGAGGTTAGGGGTTGGGGAATGGGGGGAGGGGGGGAGAGGGGAGACTGAATTCTTCATTGGCGTTGAGGTGGAGGTGGTGGTGGAGGAGGAGGTGGAGGTGGGATGCGTGAAGATTCGACTACCGTCATCAAACTCTAACCGAGGTGGTGGGGGAGCTGTTTGTGAAGGTAGTGTTTTGGTGGTGGTGTTTGTGGTAGTGTTTGTGGCAGAGGAAGGGGTTGAGTTAGTTTTGGTTGTGTTTGTAGTATTAGAAGTGTTCTTGTGAGAATTTGTTGGCGCTTGCGTTGGTGCTTGCGTTGGCGCTTGCGTTGGCGCTTGTGTTGGTGCTTGTGTTGGCGTTTGTGTTGGCGATTGTGTTGTATTGTTGGCCTTTGCAACAGCCTCTTCATCTAAATCGTCTGTATCAACATTCATGGTAAGTTCTTCCATTCCAAGGCCCATGAATCCTTCAATGTCACTATCGGTGTCAGAATCATCGCATTTATCCTCTTTATCGTACTTATCATTCGACATGTTTTATGAGATGTGTATGGTGCTAGATAGAGGGTGTTTGTACTAGGCAGAGCGTGATTGTAGTGTTCTCAAGTGGTCTTTTGAGGAGAGTGTATTTGGAGTATCTTATGTATCCTATTATATCGCCTTATAGAATATTAGAAAGTACTATAACGCCTTATTACCCCTAACTATCCACTAAATATCCCTATAAAAGCCTGTAATAGTCTACAATGGGGCTACAATGGGCTTTCTCTCCCCTTTCTCCCTGGGTTGGAGTGGATGGCTTGTGAACAATTGATGTTACAAACACTTTACGACTATGAAAGTTGATAATATGAGATACGAGCGACTATTTTATTGCAAAAGCTGATTTTTGGGTCAAATTAGCGTGTTTAAAGAGGTGTGTTTGATGACTATGAATTCTAGCCTTTCTTTCTCTAGAAACCAAGGATCATTCTCCTTCTCACCCCCCACAAATGTTTCTTTCACAAGAAATTAAACACAACTACGAGAGAAGAAAATTAAGATTTAGGACAAGAAGGAGGGGAAGTATCGGGGCAGCTAGCTTCCCTCCAATAACCATGTAATAATGATGCAATAAATACACATATAAGCCAATAATGATGCAATAAGAACGTATTAACGTAGAAATTAATAAATGAACGTGTAGAGAGATTTACGGGCTACAATATACCCCACTTTTCTCTCCCAAAGTAGTTGCGCTTTTAGGGTGTGAGAATGACCCTAACAGTACAAACCTAATCTGGAACTTCCCAAAATTCGCAGAAAGTGGCAAAAAAAGGAATCACCCAGCATGAGTCTTTCTACCCGTATATCTCCCCAAATACGGCATCGTTTATTCTCAAGCCTCGCCTCCTCAACAATCCCCATAAACGAGGATGTAAAACTGCTCCCAACTTGTGGTCCAATCTCAAAATTCAGTAAAACAGACCCGTTAAAACTCGACCTCATGCTAACAGAGGAGGAAAGAGGTATGAGGGATGCTGCTAGGGCCTTCTGCCAGGACGAGCTTGCAGACGGGATCGTTATGGCTAACAGACACGAGAAATTCGATAGGGGGATTATGAAGGTGAGGGAGGGGATGAGAAGCTTTGAGATAGGAACCCTTTTCGTGACGACGCCTGATTGGGTTGGGGGGGGGGAATTTTGGGGACATTTGGGGGGCATTTGGGGGGTTATCTTGGGGATTGTCTTGTGGCTATGGAAGATTCTTCACATCACATTGCTTAACGACGTCCTCGCGCACCACCACCACTCAACAACCACGACTTCACACACTCAACCTATCTCACCCCCCTACCCTACTCAACCCCTCAGAAATTCGGCTCCATGGGTCTCCTCGGTCCAACCCTCCCCGCCAAGTACGGCTGCGCCGAGACGAACTACGTAACCTACGGTCTCATAGCCTCCGAGGTTGAGCGCGTAGATTCCGCCTACCGCTCCGCCATGTCCGTGCAGTCCTCCCTCGTGATGTACCCTATCTACGCCTACGGTACAGAAGAGCTCCGCCAGAGGTACCTCCCCTCTCTCGCTACTGGTGAGATGATCGGGTGCTTCGGACTAACTGAACCTAACCACGGGAGCGACCCTAGCAGCATGGAGACTAGGGTCAAGTACGACAAAGGGACGGACGAGTACGTACTAAACGGTTCGAAGAACTGGATCACGAACTCCCCCATCGCCGACGTCTTCGTTATCTGGGCCCGCGACGACTCCGGTCGCGTTCAAGGTTTCGTAGTTGACAAGGACACCCCAGGTCTAACAGCTCCTAAGATCTCCGGTAAGTTCTCCCTCCGCGCCTCCGACACCGGCATGATATTCCTAGACGATGTACGTATCCCGAAATCAAACCACCTCCCACACGTATCCGGTTTAGGGGGACCTTTCGGATGCCTTAACAACGCAAGATACGGCATCGCGTGGGGAGCGCTTGGGGCGGCTGAGGACTGTATGGAGAAAGCTAAGGAGTACGTTTTGGAGAGGAAGCAGTTTGGATCTCCGCTTGCCGCTAACCAGCTGATTCAGAAGAAGTTGGCTGACATGGCGACGGAAATAAGCATCGGGAAACAAGCGTGTCTACAAGTAGGACGTCTTATGGATACCGGTGATGCCTCCCCCGAGATGATATCCATGATAAAGCGTAACTCTTGTGGTAAATCCCTCCACATTGCCCGCGAGTGTCGTGACATGTTAGGGGGGAACGGGATCTCTGATGAGTATCATGTTATTAGACATGTTATGAACTTGGAGGCGGTTAATACTTATGAGGGGACGCATGATGTTCATGCGCTTATACTGGGGAGAGCGTTGACGGATATTCCGGCTTTCGTACCTAAGAAACAGGAATGAAGAGAACGAATGAGAACATCGGTTTTAAGAAGGGGGGGGGGAAGGAGCGAAGTTAAGGGGTGATGCGAGATTCGGTTTAAAAAAATACAGGGGCGAGATTACAAGAAAATGTCTCTTCGGTCTCATTAATTATCCCTCCAGAACCGCTTTATAATCCCAGCCGTAACCTCACCCTTCCCTTTCCCTAGGTGTGGGTGATGTCCCCTCATTTTCTTTTCACTTTGCGGTAAGTTTGACATACCTATGGTGAAGGATGAGGGAAGGGTGAAGAAACGGGCACATGTATTGTACGCTTGAAGGAGACGATATGAGGCAGGACGAAACTGGGGGGGGGAATATTTATTTAGAAGGAAAGGAACAGGGGGGGTTAGCAGAAGGGGAAGTGAGGAAGAGGCGTGCCATTCTTGCCCCTGCCCTCACCTTGCAAGCGACCCAAAAGATGAAGCTTAGAAAAAACAACTTCACCCTATATCTGTCGCACACAAAGGGGCCGAACAAGTCAAAGAGGTCTTTCCATAAACCCCCCCTATCTATAAGTAAGAACGTCTTCGTCTTCACACCCCTAATAGCAGACTGAACCTGCTCCTCAGTCATGCTCATCAACGACCTACCCATCAGCCTCCTGTCGTGTGTGAAGGACCACGTACCGTCGGGGTTCATGGATACTCCCCGACCGCATAATGTGGAGGCGTGGGTTATATCCATGGGACCACCGATGTTGGAGGATGCACGCTTTGAACAGGCTGCGTTGAAGGTGGGGTAGGTGCGAGGCTAAAGGTTTTTGGGGAGGGAAGCGAAAGAAATTAAATTGGTTAGGGCGATAGGGGGCGGCCGTCTCAGACGCTTCTTAAGGCTTCCCAAGCCTGCAGTTCATACATGGCACCTTCCGTTCACCCCTCTTCCCCGTGCTTACCTTGGAGATGGGCTTCGCTTCCAAGTTAGAGATCAAACCTCTCATGCCGTCCTCGGACGTCATTGGGCCGATCCCTTCTATTAGCACCATAGAGGACAGCTTGCACACCTCAGCCCTCTCCGCAAGTATGCAAACCCCGGCCCCCAGGCTGTGTCCGACGAGTCTAATCTCCTCGTAAGTTCCCTTCAGCGAGCTCAGCAAGTTCGCCAGGTCCAGGGCGTACTGCATGACGATGTAGTGACCGTCTGGCGGTAAGTGGTCGCTCTTACCGTGCCCGGCAAGGTCCAGGGCTATGACGTCACCAAGGTCATCGTCAAGGTGGGGAAAGACATCGAACCAAGTACAGGAGTTGTCAAGCCAACCGTGGACCATCACGGTTACGGTGCGAGAATTTGTTTGGGAAGACAACTTGTAACCGCGAAGCTTGCGATTACTTGGGGCGGGGAGCGAGAACTCCCAGTCCGCTGTTGCTCTGCTGTTCCTGAGAGGCTTTTCGGTGCTCATTCTGGAGGGGGCTGACATTTTTGGAATTAGAGCAAGGGAAGGGAGAGACGAGAGTATCGGGTTGGTAGTAGTGACCTCAAAAGGTCGCTATACCGAATTTAGGCCAAAACGAGAGGGAAATAGGGGGAGGGGGGGGAGGTGCCAAAAACTGAGGGGCAAGGATACCTCCAGCACTACCAAATGTGAAGAGAACGTCCGCGTATTTTAAAGACTTGGATTTTAAATTAGCGTGTGAAAAAAACAAAATTACTTTACACAACGGCGCTAACAACCTCATCGCAAACAGTCGCACCGCCAACTTTAAGGCCACCACCTTCACCACCACCTTCACCACCACCTTCACCACCACCTTCACCACCACCTTCACCGCCACCTTCACCGCCACCTTCACTCCCAGTCATCTCCACTCCTCGCTCCGTCACCACTTCCCTCAACGCTCGCTCACCCAAATTTCGGCCAAGTTTCTTCCTCGATCTCCAAACCATTACCTCCATCCCCACACAAAGCATCGTGGGTGCCCAAACCAGGAGCCACCTGACAGGTGTAAAAATGACAGAGTACAGCAGGACCGAGTGTGCAATCAGGAATGCGGTCGCAAAGTTCAGCACTGCCTTCAGTCCGTCTAAGACTACTTTCAGCCCATGCAAGGAATGTGGGATCCTAAGCTTCAACGAGGAGATTGCCTGAGACGTCGCCAAACAGAATATCGCAGCAAGTAGGTAGCTGTTGAACTCAGAAAGGAGGAGGAAGACGACCGTGAGAAGCAAGACAGTTATTATCGTCATTGGAATGAGGGACGACTGCAGCCCAAAGGCAGTTCGGAGAGCAAAGGAAAAGACAGATAGAGGGGACATTTCCGAAGGCGGGGGTGGAGGCGACCACCGCGACCTCTCCGACGGGATCATGGATGATATGTCAAGCTTAGATTGCTGTAGTAAAATCTCACGGAATGACTCGGACTGAAGCATCAGCTCGATAGGTACCCCCGTACCAGCGTCACCAGCCGCCGAGTGCCTCCTTCTCTTCCTCGTATTTTCCCCTCTCGTTTCAATTTCCGGGTCATCGTCATCCCCCCCCTCGCTCCCCTTTTTTGATGTTAGTTTCTTGGCAGACTTTGCAGCTAGTTTTCTTGCTTCACTAGCCGCTCGTGATATGGCTGATCTAGTGCCGTCAGAGAGTCCGTAAAACAGGGGCATCTGAGAGTACGCAAGAGCTGCGAGGATCCCGATCTGGAACAGGTTCATGCTCCACGATGCCCACGGGTAGTCCTTGAAGGCTACCTCACGGACAGTTAGGAGAGCTGACGACCAGGACATTGCTCGTATAGTCAACAGCTCGGCGTCATTTAAAGGGTATCCCATCTTCGATGACCTCCTTAGTGAGATATACGGTCTCCTGAGTAGGTGTGGAACGTACAGGAAGTTGGCTCCCACGAACACTGCCCCGAAGCTTGCCTGGAGGTAAACCATGACCTGGGGTTTGCAGCTACCCTCGGCCATGCCAGTTGAGAAGAAATCCATAGCGATGACGCCGACGATTGTCAAGATTTTACGGTGAATGACACGCTCCTCGTGCTGGTACTCGCGGGGGGTGTATTGGAGGCAGAAAGATGCGACGTAGGGAAGCTGGTTTGAAACGTCTGACCATGTTGTTGAAGTGGAGGGAGGGGGAAGAGAGGCAGTAGAGGGCGAACTCGAGTTGAGTATCTCGGATAGTACGGAAGCGCGAAGAATGTTGAACTTGGACGATGTTACCTTTATGGTCCTCTGGAGTATAAATATGAGCACCGCCGTGGATATCAGGGAGAGGATGAATCCTGATGTTATTGCAGTGAAGACACCCTTGTGGAAGTCGTGAGACATGTCAAAATATCCAGAAACCATTTGTTTCGGTCTGAGTGCAAGCGGCAGTACGATGACTGGTGTGTTGATGACTACTAAAGCTGCCCACTTCTGCATCTTCGCGAACGCCTCAGGTTCCATCCTATCCCTCATGGCCTTCAACTTGTGCGCCCCCCTCAGCGCCGACGACAGCAGCGTTAGGGCCGCGAGCGCGACGTAAGATCTGACAAAGTAGTACTCGTCGTCCGCCAGCCTGCTGAACCAGGACGCGCAAACGGGTTGCACGTCTACGGGACCTGTGAGCCGCAGGAACACCGCGGTGAGGGACTTGAACCAGGGGGAGAGTGCCGCGCTGAAGCTAGCGAATAGAGCGAGGATCTGAAAGGCGGCGCCTATCTGCTTCAGCCTTATCATGTTCTCGAGAGTGAGCTTGAATGTCAAAAGGTTCTTTCCTATCCCAGCTTTCAGAAGCCCCAAACCTATCAGCCCTATCGCGACTAAAACAAGAATCGCCGTAGCCGGCAACAAAGCCGCCGCGAGCTTGTTCTCTGGGCAGCTCTTGCACTTCCCGTGGATCTCAAATGTCCCTCTAGAACAAATCGTGCACTGGTTATCGTAGCTATCGAAACCTTCCTCGCACCCCCCGTATTCGTCGCAATGCGGGCACGGTATGCACGCTAAATACTCCCAGTTTACCCTCCCGTAGTCCGAGGCCGATCTGCAGTTGTCTAGGCTGCGAGCAAAGCGAGCCGTCAAAAGGTTTGCATTAGTTATAGCGAAGAGCGAAGTAGGTTAGCTAGACGCAAGAATCATGAATGCCACTATTGCCCATTCTCACCGGTCGCCCTCGTAGTAGCCAGAGCCGCAGGGGTAGGAAAATAGAGGGGTTGAGACGACGTTGCAGTCGACTTCGGAGAAACCCGAGGGACGACGTGTGCAGGGGGAAGCAAGGGTGGGGGGGAAGGGCCCAGTTACTCGGGTGTTGGAAACGTCCAAGCTGAACATATTAGGTAGAGCAGTACCGAGGGAAGGTGGGAGGGGACCTGAGAGGGAGGTGTGGGAGAGCTGGAGGAACACGATCGTAGGGGGCAAGGAGCCTATTGTGAAGAAGAGGTTGGTGTTGTTGAAGAGTTGGAGGATGGCGAGGGACTTTAAGGGAGAGAGGTTTAAGAGTAGAGGAAAGGAAGGGGAGGATACTAGGTTGTTCGAAGGCAGACGGAGTTGATCAACTAGTCGCGGAGATGTTCCAGCTGCATCAAGGCAGCGCACGCCGAACCAATCGCAGTGGCTTGTAGTGTTTGATCCCCAGTTTTCTCTATTTATCCAAGAAGATGGTGTGGTGCTTTGGTATAGGGCCATTAGAGCATCTCGCTCGATTTTCTCGACATCAGAGAGTGGGGGGAGGGAGAAAGATGGCCGAGGCAGAAATACCAGGAGAATTGTAAATAGGGGGAGCAACATGAGGGGAGAAGACGGGGTCATTCGAGAAGGAGCAGGATGATTATTTATTGATGTTTGAGACACATACAGGTAGTCAAATATAAGACGGAGGAACAAATCGGCGTGGGAGAGAAAAAGGTTTATACGAATTAGTTTGAAGTCAGGTTGAAATGTATGGCCAGAGTTGTAACTGAAGAGGAATCTCTTTCGGGATCATCTAGATCCATCAACACACTAAAAAACACCATTTCTGCTGCAAATGCTCTCGCTGTGAACTTAAATTGCTCGTCAGCCAAACTAAATCATCGGCACCTCTCTTTTTAGGTCCCTAATGCTAGCCCTATTCACCCTGGGTGTAATTTCTCTCCTCACCCTCCTTACAACCTCGTCAATTTACTCTCTCTCTCCTACCTACGCTCTAAACAAGCCCTACGGTGTCTTATCCCAGTTCGTTAGTAATAAAACTAACAAATCCCAGGCCCTCCTCTGCGATTTACCGTCAGTCTCATCCCTCCCCGAGCCTCTCATGGCTGTAGGTAGGCTGGACAAGGACACGGAGGGGCTGCTGCTTCTGACGAGCAGGGGGGAGTTCTCGCGAAGGGTTACGTACGGCGTGGGACCTGAGAGGGTGAGGGTTGAGAAGGAGTACTTCTGCCTCGTTGACGGAATTGTTGACGATTCCGCATTGGAGAGGTTGAGGGAAGGGGTGGAGATTGGTGGGGGTGAGGGTGGGGGAGGTTACGTGACGAAGCGTGCGAATGTAAGGAGGGTGGGGTGTGACGAGGCGGTTGAGAGAGTTGGAAGTAGGGAGGGATACGGAGCTAAATCCATCAGGGCTGCAAGGCATGGTCCAACGTCGTGGATATCTCTCGCTATCAAGGAGGGTAGGAATAGGCAAGTAAGAAGGATGACGGCTGCAGTGGGATTTCCGACTCTGCGGCTCGTTAGAGTCCGAGTTGGGGGGGTGGAGTTGCGGGGTTTGGTCAGTGGTGGTGTTATAGAGGTCAAGGAGGAAGATGTTTTTGAGGGGATAAATGTTGATGTATGATGTTGATGTATGATGTTGATGTTTTGAAAAAACTTTACTTTACGAGTGATAAGTTTCCTTTATATAACCCACCGTCTCCATCTCGTAAACTCCCTCAACTACCACTCTTGCGCGATGAGCTTCGCTATTGTCTGTAGCTGAATATTGCTCGTTCCCTCATAGATGCTTCCAACCTTGCAGTCCCTGTAGAACTTCTCCACGATGATGTCCTCCGTGAACCCCACCCCCCCGTACCACTCGATCGCCTTGCTCGCAACCTTTTCCGCAACCTGGCTGCTGTATAGTTTCGCCATGCTCGCCTCCTTCACGAACGGCAGCCCGTTCTCCTTCATCCTAGCCGCGTTGTAAGTCATGCACTCGACCGCGTGGATCTCGGTGGCCAGCTGGGCGACCTGGTGCTGCATGCCCTGGAAGTCCCCGATGGCCGTGCCGAACTGCTTGCGCTCCCGGAGGTATGGCATGGTCGCGTTAAACGCTCCCTTGGCTGTTGGCGAGCGAGCGTGGGGGCGTTAGGTATGATTCGGGGGGGGCGGTTGTGTGTTTCTTTTTGTTCGATCCTCAAGGGAATGTTTCCTTTCCCCTTCCTCCCCTCACTCACCGATCCCCAGCTGCTGCGCTGCGATCCCTATCCGTCCCTCGTTGAGTATCTCGATCGCGTACTTGTACCCCTTCCCCACCTCCCCCAGCACGCAGTCCTTGTCAACGACCACGTCCTCGAATGTTAGTGGGCACGTGGAGGACGCCCTGAGGCCCAGCTTCCGCTCCTTCTTACCGACGTGGATGCCGGGGGTGGAGGCGTCGACCATGAAGGCGGTGATGCCCTTGTAGCCGAGGTCGGGGGCGGCGTTGGCGAAGAGGAGGAAGACGCCGGCTTCTTTGGAGTTGGAGATCCACAGCTTGCTACCGTTTATGGTGTACGTGCTGCCGTCGGAGGAAGGGAGGGCGGTGGTCTTCATTGCGAAGGCGTCGGAACCTGAGCCTGCCTCGGAGAGACAGAAACTGGAAGCTGTGTCGGTGGCAAGGCGGGGGAGCCAGCGGTCCTTGAGGGTCTGAGAACCCCAGAAACGGACGGCGTTGTTGGTGAGGGTGTTCTGGATGTCGACGAGGATCGCGAAGGAGGGGTCGACGGCAGCGATCTAGGGTATGGGGAGGGGGGGGTTTGGTGTGGGGGGGGGGGGTTATGAAACGATTCCTTTGGATGAGCCCTCTCTCTTTCTGATTCTCTCTGCCAAAGTTTCTCACCTCCTCGACGGCGATGCAGGCAGAGGTGAAGTTCATCTCGCTCCCCCCGTACTCTGCCGGTATCTCCATGCCCATGAGGCCGTTCTGGAAGAGAGAGGAGAGGATCTCTGGCCTCATGGCGCCCTCTTGGTCCATAGCACGAACGTGAGGCTGTTGAGGTGGTGGATCAAAGGAGACAGATTGAGAGAGGATTGGGTTGCGTGAGGGTGGGTTTGCGTGAGGGTGGGTTTGCGTGAGGGTTCGTGTCGCCTCCCTCTGTCATCCTTGTCATCATTGGTGTGTGTCTGTGCCCCTACTTTAATCCTCATATATCATTATTGTTCTCACCTTGAGCTCAGTGTTTGCCCATGACTGTACCATGTCCCTGACGGCATTCTCCTCCTCGCTGAACATGGTCACTGAAGAGAGTGTGGCGAGATGGTCATTCAAGGGGAGTGAAGAAGGTGGTGAAGAAGGTAATGAGTAAGAAGTGTTAGTGAAAAGGCAATAACCCGCGATGATGGGAACATTTGATGTCAAATTTCACGCACCTGCTGGACGTAATGTTGGAAATCCGTCATTGAAATCAGCTGCTGATGCAGAGAAGGTCCTAATAGGCCTAGAAACTAGTCTTCTAGTCGTCAAGGTGAGTCGAGAGATCATCCTTTAATTTTGATGTCAATTCCGAGGTCTGAGGGCCCAGATGAGATAGAATGAAGCACTTTTCCGACAAAAAAATAGGGCTGTTGAACTATGATTATCGCGCTAATTCTTTGCGCTCCCGTGATCTACTACCATTGTTGATGGCCGATCTTCTAGAAAATCTACAGCTACCCCTCGATCTCAAGTCAATTGACCCCCCTGTCTCTCGTCGATTGTGA
>BRYA01000552.1:0-30162 GCA_030267965.1 Triparma columacea
GTTTGTGAAATTGCCTCTCAATTCCGACTAGAATGTTCTTGAGTGCAGTGACAACTTTTCTTTTATCTCCCTTTCTCTTTTCTGTGCTGCTTGCATTTTTGCTAGAGATACCCTTGGCGGCTTCCTCCTTTTTCTTTTCTTCTAGTATGTCAAAGTGCCCTTCAAAGGTAAGAGCAGTCTGCCCGAATTCAAATGTGTGCAATCTGATGTGGCCTTTCACTACTCCTCTTGGGTTGATTAAGTTGTGTTTGTCAACTTGTCTTTCTTTCAGCTCTACCTCTTTGACTGGTTGAAGGTTGATGGTACACATAGATATCTCAGTGTAGCTGGTCACTGTGAGTTTGATGATAATTTCAGCTAGACACTTCCCTTTCTCTCTTAGCTTCCAAACTACAATCCTTTCTCCTGCTGCACTAATTTGAATGGTCTGCTTTGTAAAGTCCCCCTCCTTTGTGTCACTTAAAATGAAATTGAGGACTTCCTCTAGGTTCTGGTGCACTATCACACCTAACGCAGTCATGGAGTCATGCAGGTCCTGACTTTGGTGAAGTAAACCTCCAAAGGCACCTCTTTCTTCTAATTTCTTGATAATCTTTGAGGTAGCACTATCAATCTCCTTGCTGCCGTCTTTCCTTTTGTTAATTGCAGCTTTTAGTTTGTCTAGCTCTTGTTGTCTAAGCTGAGGATCATTTGTGTTGGCCTCTTTGGTTTTGATAATCTCTCTACTTGTCGTTTCTACAGAGTTAGGGTCTAGAAAATCTTGCTCTTGGTTAGCAGGTTTAACACTCTTACTATCTGCAATGATATCTACAATTAAACCTCTTCTCTCTTTCTCTTGCTGCCTAGCTGTGGCAGTAGGGATATATTCTAATGGTATCCTTGCTCTCATTGCCTCATCTAACCACGTTGGCTCTTCTTCTTGCCACCTCTCCCAGTTTGCCTCAACCCAACCTCTCACTTCCTCTTCAATTGACTTCCAGTGGTGTTTCGAGTACTTGAATGAGTACTTTCCTTTAACAGCTTCTGAGCCCTCTCTGAAGTTTTTCACTGTTAAGTCTTTTCCTCTCTGTAAACTGAAGAAAGTGCTCCAATATTGTTTTTCAATATTAAGGAAGAAGATAATAAAGGAAATGACAGTAAAAGGTATAACATACCACAAAACTGTGTATGCTATCTCTACCCCTCTCTTCGCACCTTCTAGATGCTCAGCTGCCATTATTGCAAATGGAAGACTTCCTATTGTCATAACCAAACCAAACGCCCAGTTAGCCCCTCCAACCTCATTTGGTTGCCTAAACTGAGCAATTGAGGTGAAATCTGTAACGATCTTAACACAAATTCTCATTAGCGTGCTGATCAAAACTTCAACATATCCTCCTGCCGGTATCCAATACCAGAAGTCCCCTCTCAAAGTCTTTACAGCTAAGTACAGACCAAGGTCTGCCCCAATGTAGGCAAAGGCCCATCTCCTCCCCAAAAGGCCCAACAGTACAATTGTTGTACACCTGATCAACAGCAACCCTGATGACACTAAAAGCATTGATGCAAACACTATTGTCCTCTTGCTGGCCAGTGCAGGCACATAGCCGTAAAAGTCTGGTGTTTGTTTTCGCTTTTCTGGGGTTGTGTCCCAGTCATAACTGATTGTAGCTGAAATAAACCCTGTAGAAAGAATTGAAACTACCAGTGAAATCCATGCTGAATTGGCAATTTCTTTCTCCTGCTTTGTTGTTGCAATGGCCATTAGTTGAATAATCACTGCAGGGATTGCTTCTGCAAACATTTCCGCAACTTTCATCAAAGTCATTTCCATCATTGGATCAAAAAGAAGCCCAACCTTTTGCTTCTCTCCTGTGGCAACTCTAAATGCGTCCAAGGCTGGTTTGAAACCAATCAAAACTGGAAACCATTCCCTCAGCACTCTCTTCATCCCCAACTTTCTGTTCTGTGCCCAAACAGTAAACATTTGTATCCCAATTGACACTGCTAAACTTGCCAATGAAGCATGAAAGTACCCTTGTTTTTCATCACCTCTCGAAAACATGAGTGTAACATAGATGTCAGTCAGCAAGTCCACCATGCTCGTGGCAGCCCCAACCATTACCCTAGCCTTGACACCCCACCTCACTTCTCCCACCAGCGTGTACCCTATTGTCTCCAGCAGTGGCCTCAGCCAAATATACTCCTTCATTAGCTGCCGTACAGCAGAATACTGATGCGCCCACTCATCGACCCCATGAGTTGCAGTTAGAGTAGTTGCTAACGTTATGGCCAAACTTGAACCAATATCCCTTCCCTCCTTTTTCTCCAAGCACTCAGCCTTTCCTCCCACCTTCACCATTGGGCGTAGCTTGTTCTCAACAACAGCACACAGACACGGCTCCATGAAACTGTACTTCTCAACAAGCTCCCTTAGTGCACTATTTGCAGCAATGAAATCTTGCACAGCTTTTGCTTTTGTCTCTCCCTTCTCCCTCTCCCTCACCCTCATCATCAACTCCTCTGCCGCAATCTTGCCATCTTCTTCTGTCATCTCAGAAGAGCTTTGCAAGTTGTTGAAGTAGAAAGATGCTGTAGTGTTTTGAGCTAGATGCTTCTTTAACACTTCAGTGGTTGCACCCTTGCTCACATTTCCTCCCAGAGACAAATTTGTCACTAATTCTACCTTCGTGTCTTTCTCTCCAACCTTTGTGAACCTCACAGTAGTAGACTCAGTTGCCTTGGTAATTGATTTTAATGAAGAACGTTTTCTTGAGTTTCTTCTTTGCACCTCTTCTTCTCCCTCTTCAGGCTCAACTGTCATAATAAGAATGCCATCATCGACCCTCACAAGCTTCATCTTGGACAAGAACTCCCGGGTATGGTGAATTCCCCCATGCTTACTTTCTAACTTTTCAAGTCTCTTCACAACCATCTCAAATCCTCCTCTCCTTAAAATCTCGACAATCCTTCCCTTTTTTACCCAAAATCGGCTATTGACATCACAGAAGAAAGCTGCTGTTTCCTCAAGACCTGCTCTCACAGTTACAACACTTTTCCCCCATCCCTTCCCCCCTTCAGCTTTCACCCAAGTGCTTTTCCCCTTTATCTTCTTAGCTCCCTTGACCTCCTCAAGCCTTTTGGCAACAGTCTCACTTCCAACGGTAGCAAGTTCATTCGTCTTTTCAACTAGCCTTTTCCTGCTTACTTTGTCAATTTCCTTACTCTTGTCAAACTTCTTTCTCAAGTCTGAGACTTGTGCAAGAAACCTTGGTGCAATCTTGTTCATGATGGAAGAGTAAAAAACACCACCAAGGTCTACCTTTGTTGTAAAAGTCACTGATGTTTGTGGCACATCTCCAATAGAGTCAAGCGGTTCAAATACCCATACTGTACTAATCTTTGCTAAAACATTCCTAGCCATCACTGGAAAGTCACCATGAAGCTCCTCTGTATCTTCAATATTAACGATAACTTTGCCATCCTGTTGCTTAGACCAGGTAACGTTACTTCTATTGTCACGCGGAGAAAATCCAGGAATGTCAATATTCCTCGTTGTTATGTAGTAGAGAGTGTGGGGATTAATATTTATTACCTTCATAGTGGTTATCCCATTCATTTTGGCTTTCTTCATTTCGTCTCTGCTGTTCAGACCGATTATTTCATTTGCTGCACACTCCTCTACACTGGCATCAACCACAGTAGTGGCAACACCAGTGCAAAGACTTTCCCCATCAACATGAACTAGCTTCATTTTCACTCTCTCATCAGGACTCTTCAGATCATCAAAGTTCTTATCTACCTTGCACTTCTCATAGAATTCCTTCCCCTTGCTGATTGCATCCTTCTCGTCATCTGTATAATCTTGAGGCTCATTCTTTATGATGTTGGCAAGGGAGGCCAGTGCAGCTTCATCAATCTCTTCATCCCGCTGGAAAGTTTTTGCAATGTTGTAAAGAACTCCTAAGACTTTGGGGGCTAAGCGATTCAAGACAGGAACTGGAATATGACCGCCCAAATCGAACTTCTGTCTTATGTTCATATAGCACTGATTTACTTCACCTTCAACAGCCTCCACATTGGTAGCAGTGAAGATTGCTGTGGTTGTCCCTCTTACCAATTTGCCAATGCTACCTCCGTAGTCAACCTCTTCACCGATTGGCTTGACACCTACTGAAACTCTGTCGTTTTTGTCTCGCTTCCAAATGAAGTGCATCAAAAACTCTCTATTTCGTAGCAGCCCCGGCATCTTTCTGACAAACGCAAAGAATTTCTCATTGATCCTCCCTCCCTGTTTTCTAACCTCAAACCTTGCTGGGTTTCCTTCTTCTCTGTCCGTATTGGCTCTTGCCCTGCTGCAGAGCAAGAAATACCACGCAGCAGCTGTGGATATATTGTGGTTAACATTTGGCATTTCTTATCTCCCCCACCCCCTTTAATACCACTTACCTTCCTCAGCCGTGCAATCTGCCCTTCCCTCAGCTTGCACAAGTGTGATGCTTCTCTCGTTTGACTTTTGCTGCCCATGCTTCACCCCCATCTTGACACCTTGATAAGGTGAAGCAATATCCTCCCATCCACCAACACCTCCAAACAGCTTCTCCAAATCCCCAAAGACATTCTTCTGGTCCTCCTCCAACTCACTACCCTCCCTCATCCTCTCCACCAAGGCCCCCCTGACTTCAGCATCAACCTTCTTCCCATTCCTCCTCAACTTCCCCTGCAACCTGTTGGCTTGAATAAGCTGACTCTTTGCAAGGTAGTCAATTGCTTTGTCCATCAGTGTCTTATGAATGCCACTAAATTTCAGATCAACTGTTTGAATGCGTGTCACTCTGCAGACATTTGGGGCAACCTCAGCCATGATGTAGATTCCTCTTGTTACTCCAACTACAAAGCCGTCCTTGCTAAGGTTGGTGAAGCTTGCCCCATAAAATTCACGCAAAGGCACAAATCCTAGCATGTATGCAGTCTGGCCATTGTCCAATTTAGCCTCCTTCCACACAGACCAAATCTCAAATAGTCGATTGGTGATGGCAGGGACCTTCACACCTAAATGTTGATGCAAGCTTCGAGTTCCATCGACGCCATTCCTGATCACCCTTGGTAAGTTCCCATTATTTTTGAGGTGCTCCTCTGACCTCTCAAATGTGTCATGCAGAAATTGCTCTGCCAATACACCCTTTGCTGACTTGTCCACAGTGACCCCAAAGGCTCCCCACACCTTGTCCCCCTCTCTCCACAGGAACTTGTCGATGCCCTCCTTCAATGTCCCCTTGACTCTCTTCCCCTTTGTGTGAAGTCCCTTCTCTAGCCCCTTAACCCTCTCCAACATTACCTCCTCCTCTCTTGTCAGAGGCGGTGCCCTCGGCATGACCTCCTCCACAAAATGCTTCTTCCTCCTCTCATCAACCACCTCAGGCTTGCGGAAGTACTTTTCAATCTCATCAACAATACCCTTTAGGGAGGAATCAAGGCTCTCGGTGTCGACCTTTCTTTCCTTCAATGAGGCATTCTCTTCTGCTCCCAGCTGTCCTGCAATGACAAGATGAGTCTGCCCGAATGTTGTCCTCATGAGTCTCAACTCACCCTCAAATTTGACCCTTGCAGTCCTCTTGCTCGTTTGCTGCAGCTCCTTCAGCGTAAGCTTTGCTGAATTAGTCAAGTCTGTGTCCTTTACAGACGTCAATTTGATTATGTGGGAATTGTAGTCGGAGGAGGAAGATGTCTCAATGACGATGATGTACTCAATAAGGTTCCCTGCCTTCAATTGATGCTGCCAGAACACCAGTCTCGTGTTGTCTTCAAACAAATCGAGAGTGTGCCTGTGCCATTTGCCATTGCTGCAGTCCTCAAGAATGAAGCCTATTGTTTTCTCTGGGATCTCGTGGATCGTTCTCCCCAATTCCAACTTCTTGACAATGTTGTCCCTGGAAAGATCAAGCAGACCTTCAACCGCTCCTCTAGCCTTTAACTCTTCTAGAATATTGTCGTTGATAAGGGTATATTTCTTTTCTGCGGACATGACGACTGGCAGCATTGAGGGAATGGCCGAAGGAGGTGTAATTGTGTGGGTTAGGATTATTCAGTGGCACAGTCTTGAGTGGCTACGTCGGCAGAAGCACAATATAGAGTATTATAATGTATTTTTCTTTTCTGACGCTCAAGTTTCAACGCTTCCTCCCGCGACTCTCCCGCTCTCCCCTAGAGTATTAAAGTGTGTTCTTTCTCTACCGGCGCTCAACGCACAACTCACCTCGTCCAGCGTCCTCGTGGCCATCTTCAGAGTCTGCGGTAATGGCGATTATGGTGTTTGTTAGTCAAAATGAAACAGATTTTCACACGTGCTCCTCGATTCTGTGTAGCATATCAAGCGCACCACACGGTCGCCGAAGACGGAAACCATGCGGTCGCCGCAGAAGCGCCCCATGCGGTCGCCGCAGACGGAAACCACGCGGTCGCTGCAGACCAGCGTTCGCACGCGTGCGCCGCGGCAACCGCCCATCAAGCTCGACGCCGACGACCAGGCCCTCCACAAATAGCTCCGCGCGTTCCGCACGCAGGCGGTGAGGAAAAACTACAAAGTTTCAGCGCGCCCTCCCGCGACACTTCCGCTCTCCCCTAGAGTATCAAATTGTGCTCTTTCTTTTCCGGCTCCCAACGCACAACTCACCTCGTCCGGCGTCCTCGTGGCCATCTTCAGAGTCTGCGGTAATGGCGATCATGGTGTTTGTGAGTCAACATGAAAAGATTTCCATGCGTGCTCCTCGTTTCTGTGTAGCATATCAAGCGCCCCACGCGGTCGCCGGAGACGCAACCCATGAGGTCGCCGCAGAAGCGTCCCATGCGGTCGCCGCAGAAGCGTCCCATGCGGTCGCCGCAGACCGGCGAGCGTTTCTGTGTAGCATATCAAGGGTCTCCCCCCCTACAACCCCCTGAAACAAACTTACCTCGGTCTCGTCCAGCGTCCTCTTGAGAGCTTTTAGATTTAGAGACTGCGAAGGGGACAACATTGTTGCAAAAGTGAGAACAAATTACAACATTTCAACGCGCCCTCCCGCGACTCTCCCGCTCTCCCCAAGAGTATTAAAATGTGCTCTTTCTTATCCGGCTCTCAATGCACAACTCACCTCGTCCGGCGTCCTCGTGGCGGTTTTCAGAGTCTGCGGTAATGGCGATCATGGTGTTTGTGAGTCAACATGAAAAGATTTCCATGCGTGCTCCTCGTTTCTGTGTAGCATATCAAGCGCCCCACGCGGTCGCCGGAGACGCAACCCATGCGGTTGCCACAGAAGCGCCCCATGCGGTCGCCGCAGACGGAACCCATGCGGTCGCCGCAGAAGCGCCCCATGCGGTCGCCGCAGACGGAACCCATGCGGTCGCCGGAGACGGATCCCATGCGGTCGCCGCAGACCGGTGCGAGCACCCGTGCGCCGCAGCCTCCCGTCGAGCTCGACGTCGAGGGCCAGGCCCTCCGCGAATTGCGCTCCGCGCGTTCCGCACGCAGGTGGTGAGAAAAACTACAAGGGTCTCCCCCCCTGCGACTCCCTGAATCGAACTTACCTCGGTCTTGTCCAGCGTCCTCATGAGAGCTTTTAGATTTAGACACTGTGAAGGGGACAACACAACACATTGCAAAAGTGAGCAAAAAATACAAAGTTTCAACGCGCCCTCCCGCGACTCTCCCGCTCTCCCCTAGAGTATTGAAATGTATTTTTCTTTTCTGGCTCTCAACGCACAACTCACCTTGTCCCGCATCCTCATGACCATTTTCAGAGTCTGCGGTAATGGCGATTATGGCGTTTGTTATGTTAGTCAACATGAAGAGATTTCCACGCGTGCTCCTTGATTCCGTGTAGCATATCAAGCGCCCCACGCGGTCGCCGGAGACGGAACCCATGCAGTCGCCGGAGATGGAACCCGTGCGGTCAACGCAGACCAGCGCGCGCGCGTGTGCGCCACGGCCGCTGCCCATCGAGCTCGACGCCGATAGCCAGGCCCTCCGCAAACGGCTCCACGTGTTCCGCACGCAGGCGTTGAGGAAAAATACAAAGCTTCGACACGCTCTCCCGCGACTCTCCAGCTCTCTCCTAGAATATTGAAATGTATTTTTCTTTTCTGGCTCTCAACGCACAACTCACCTCGTCCGGCGTCCTCATGACCATTTGCAGAGTCTGCGGTAATGGCGATTATGGTGTTTGTTATGTTAGTCAACATGAAGAGATATCAACGCGTGCCCCTCGTTTCTGTGTAGCATATCAAGCGCCCCACGCGGTCGCCAGAGACGGAACCCATGCGGTCGCCGAAGAAGCGCCCCATGCGGTCGCCGCAGAAGCGCCCCATGCGGTCGCCGCAGACGGAATCCATGCGGTCGCCGCAGAAGCGTCCCATGCGGTTGCCGCAGACGGAGCCCACGTGGTCACTGGAGATGGATCCCATGCGGTCGCCACAGACCGGTGTGCGCGCGCGTGCGCCGCGGCTGCCGCCCGACAAGCTCGACGCCGAGGGCCAGGCCCTCAACGAACGATTTCAACGCGTGCTCCTCGATTCCGTGTAGAATATCAAGCCCCCCCCCCCCTACCACTCCCTGAATCGAACTTACCTTGGTCTTGTCCAGCGTCCTCATGAGAGCTTTTAGATTTAGACACTGTGAAGGGGACAACACAACACATTGCAAAAGTGAGCAAGAATTACAAAGCTTCAACGCGCCCTCCCGCGACATTTCCGCTCTCCCCTAGAGTATTGAAATGTATTTTTCTTTTCTGGCTCTCAACGCACAACTCACCTCCTCCAGAGTCCTCATGACCGTTTTCAGAGTCTGTGGTAATGGCGATTATGGTGTTTGTTATGTTAGTCAACATGAAGAGATTTCAACGCGTGCTCCTGGTTTCTGTGTAGCATATCAAGCACCCCACGCGGTCGCCGGAGATGGTACCCGTGCGGTCGCCGCAGAAGCGCCCCATGCGGTCGCCGCAGGCGGGACCCACACGGTCGCTGGAGACGGATCCCATGCGGTCGCCGCAGAACAGCGCGCATTTACGTGCGCTGCGGCCGCCGCCCGTCAAGCTTGACGCCGACGGCCAGGACCTCACCAAACAGCTCCACACGTTCCGCGCAGGCGGGGAGGAAAAAATACAAAGTTTCAACGCGCCCTCCCGCGACTCTCCTGCTCTCCCGCTCTCCCCTAGAGTATTAAAAAGCAGTTTTTCTTATCCGGCACTAAACGCACAACTCACCTCTTCCGGCATCCTCATGACCATTTTCAGAGTCTGCGGTAATGGCGATTATGACGCTGGTTAGTTAAAATGAAAAAGATTTTCACGCGTGATCCGACATGTCGTTCTTTGTCCCTTTAGAATATCAAGGGTTTCGCGACTCTCTCACCTTGTCCAGCGTCCCCACGAGGTCTTTCCATTGCCGAAGACGGAGTAACTTTCCTCTCATGGTCTAGATCGGGTACTGAATGGCAGTTATCGGACATCGGGGCGTCAACCTGAAGTATATCACTCCCCCTCGCACGCTCTTCACTCCCTCCTCGGGATTCACTTTCTGTGTCCATGTGCTGTGAGCTCAACTCTCGTGGGACTTAGATTCTGTGGGGGCATTCGTACGTTTGGTGAGAGTGAGAACACTGCCGGTCTCGTCCTATCTTTGAGAGAGATGTTACCCTCGGTCCCTCAAGTCGTTTCGCCCATCTTAGAATCCAACCATATCACAAAATGGATCGCTTGAAACGATTCCTCTATCCTCATGGTATTTCTGTTGCCACTTTCCGTTGATTTACGCCCCTCCGCCCCCCCAACGCTTCAACTAATTTTTTCCTCCCCCTAAACTCACCTTCTCAGCCCCCACCCCTTGGCCCCAGTCCTTCAAGGGTTCAAGGAAAAAGTTGACTCGAGGACAGCTCAGATTGTAATTCACTTATGGCCGGTGTATGCACGCAATTGAGTGCTCCCGGAGCTTCTCTTTTTTTTTTTAAATTTTTAGGCGCAGTCCCTTGGTTGTTATCAGTTTGATTGGAGTTATATTAGGATTCACAAATGTCCTTGGCCAAATCAGCTTAAAGTCCTGAGGATCAATGGCCCCATCAATGAATTTGGCTCTCACTTTCCACCCATGAATTCAAACCTTACTTCTCGTCTCCTTGGGGTTACAAACCCTCTTAGATCCAATTCTTCTCGAGGTTTTGTAAGAGCATTGTCCACATCTACATCCATAGAGACCTTTACTCTGCCTTCCCCGAAGTTGTTCATCGGGAATGAGGTGAGATCTTGCCTCACTTCAATCGATCTTACCTCACTTCGATCTCATTTCAGCATTTCCGGGGTATAGCCACCCAAGATCTTAATCAACTAACCCAATCTCTCTTTGATCACCCCTTCCATCCTATCCCACATTCATCCATCCCCCCTGACAGTGGGTTGATGCTGAAAACAGCAGCACCATGCCCGTCCACAGTCCTCGTGACGGCCGCGTCGTGTCTTATCTCGCCAACGCTTCTTCTTCCGACGTGAATCTTGCCGTTTCCTCCGCCCGTGCCTGCTTTGATGAGCTCGCCAAGGGCACCGGGGGTTGGCCTGGTTCCCCCCCCGGGGAGCGTGCCGAGGTGCTGAGGAGGATGGCAGATGGGCTGCGCGACCGGATGGAGGAGTTCTCGTACGTGGAGAGCCTGGACTGCGGGAAGCCGATAGAGGAGAGCAGGGCTGATATGGACGCTTGCGCCTCCTTTTTTGAGTACTATGCGGACCTGATATCCAAGGGAGGCTTCCTTTCCACGGAGCGACTGCCCTGTCCAGAGGACGGGGTGGAGGGTCGGCTCCTAAGGGAGCCCGTCGGCGTCGTCGGGATGATAACTCCCTGGAACTTCCCCCTGATGCAGGCCGTGGTCAAGGTCGCCCCGGCCCTCGCCGCGGGTTGCTCCATGATCCTCAAGCCTTCCCCTCTATCCTCGATGACCTGTCTTATGATGGGGGACCTCGCGAGGGAGGCTGGTGCGCCCCCCGGCGCCCTGAATATTATAACTGGGGGGCCTCCTGGGCCGACCAACAATGACGGAGAGAGCTGCGGTGTCGCTCTCGGCAAGCACCCAGGGTTGGACAAGATGAGTTTTACTGGATCCGGGCCGACCGGGACGGCCCTCCTCCACGAGGGCGCTAAACTTTTGAGGCCAACGGGCCTCGAGCTTGGGGGTAAGGGCGCCATGCTGATCCTGGACGATGCGGACATGGACACGGTCGTAGACTGGGCCATGATTGGAATATTTTACTGCACCGGACAGGTGTGCAGCGCCACCAGCCGCGTCATCATCGACGAATCCCTCGTTGAGGAGTTCAGCGCGAGATTAGCAAAGGCCGTGGAGGAGAAGCTGGTCGTCGGGGATCCTCTCGATGCGAGGAGCAACATGGGGCCTATGGTTTCGGCTGACCAGCGCGATAAGGTCCTCGCTGCGGTCGCGGTAGCCTCCGAGGATGATAGGTGTGAATCGATTCTCAAGGACTCTTCGGCGACCTTCTCTGAGTCAGCTGATGCTGGCGGTTACTATGTGGCGCCCCAGATTTTCCGTTGCAAGAGGGGGGCGGACGGGAGTTGGCCTGAGGCTTGGACGGAGGAGATATTCGGTCCCGTTCTCTCGATCGGGACATTTTCTGCTGGAAGCGTTGACGAGGCAGTAGAAATGGCAAATGATAGTCCTTACGGGCTTGGGCACACTGTGTTTACAGGGGATGAGGCCCGGGCTGATGCAGTCGCCACCAGGCTGAGGAGCGGCGTTGTGTGGACGAATATCAACCAAGCCCTTTACCCCTCTACGCCCTTCGGCGGCTGCAAACAGAGCGGCTTTGGAAGGGAGTACGGTGAGCTGGGGATAGAGGACTTTTGCCATCACAAGACAGTGATAAGTGCAAAGCCTGGCTTTAGCTGGGGTTGGTACGGTGCTTAATCAGGAGATTGGGCGTGCAAGGGGGGGGGGGGGGCATCCGATGAGAGTTTCAAATAGAGCCTTTTTCTTCTATTCCGACATTTAATTTATTCTCCCTTTCCGCTGCGAGGCTCGCTCCACTCGACACGGCTTGGCTCGCCTTGCCCGCTTATTCGCCTAGTATTCGTCGTCCTCCTCCTCCTGAGTTTTCTGGTTCATAATCATTAATATGCTTGCCTTAGAGTCCTCAACAAACTTGTAAAGCTCCATTATCCTCGAGCGGTTCCTCGTGGCAGCGTCGTCCGTGTACTTTTTAACTATGGTTTCTGCGTTTTGCTTCTCTTTTTCTTCCATGATTGACTCTGCGGCGTAGGCCTTGGAAACGTGAATGTCGTGGCTGCTGGAAATCGACGCCATTAGGGCATCCCTATCAACGAGCAGATTCTTGGCGTCCTCGGTGAGCCCCTCAGGGAGCTCGCCCTCTCCGGCCTTGGAGAGGAGGTCGTTGGCAAGCTTCGTGACGTCCTCGTGGTACTTCTCCTCCGCCTCCTGTATGGTCTTGAAGTAGTTGGTAGTTTGCTCGGCGCACTGCGACTTGAGAATGCCGTAGGCATTTTCAAACTGGTCGAGGAGCTCCTGGAACTGCTGAACCTGCTGCATCTCCATGTCCATTAGTTGGTCGTAAAGGTCCTTGAGGTTGTCGAGCAGCGGCTGCGCCTTTGTTAGGGAGGCGTCGTTAACTTCAATGTCCCTGAACACTCTCTTTTTCTGCCGGGCGAAGTCCTCGATCTTTTTGATTGAAATGCTTGCCCCCTTGGCCCTGACGCCCTCGAGCGCCTTCTCGAACTTTTCGATCTCCTCCTCCTTCTGTTTCTGCAAGGCGAGCCCTTTGTCCTTGAGTTCCTCCGACTGGGTGTTGATGGAGTTTTGAAGGTCCTCGACGATGTCGTTAATTTGGGGTAGGTGTTGAAGCTTGTTGTACTCTGTGTCCTCCTTGAAAAAGTCGTCAAAAATGGTCTGGGTGACTGTCAAATTGGCAGCTTCCAGCATGGCCGTCTCCTGGGCCGCGGTGGCGTCCCTGTTGGCCTTGTCGGCCTCTATGAGCTCCTGCTCCTCGGCGTCCTGGAGCTCATCCTGGTACTGCTCCCTGGCGTTGGCTACATCTGAGGCGTGAATGAGGGCGTAGTCAAGGTACTTGATCTTGGGCAGGAAGGCGAGTAGCTGCGCCTTGTACTCGGGCTCCCCACAGACCGGGTTGCCCTCCAGGTTGATGAGGTGAAGCTTCTTGAACTTCCTCAGGTACTGCGTGAGGCGAGAGGAGTGACGACGCGAGGAACGAAAAGTGTGAGAACGAGCCCAGTACACCAACAAGCAAGCAAATCACTCCCTCTGCACGAGCCTACAGCCCTTGCTGCTCGCCAACATACATACACACCTGGCAAATGTCCAAACTGTTGATCTTGTTGTTCCCCAAACTTAGGCACTGCAGTTCCTTGCACTCGTCAAGGCCCTGGATAGTATCTATCTTATTGTTGAAGAGGGAGACGTCCATGAGCTGCGTGCACGAGTTGAGGCCCTCAATCTCTGTGATGTTGTTGAAACTCAGGTCGAGCCACTTGAGCTGTGTGAGGTGTGAAATATTACAGATGCTGTCGATAACGTTGTTGTCAAGGCAGAGGGTGGTGAGGTTCTCGAAGCCGGCAAGGTTGTCGATCTTCTTGATGCTCTTGAAGGAGAGGCGAAGGGAGGTAGCCTCGGACACCATGGAAGCCAGGGAGAGGGCACCCCCGGCAGAGGGATCCGCAGAGTCGGCGAGGGCGTGCTGTATCAGCTCCTCGTCGATGACTGCGATGTCGTCGTTCTCATTTGAGGGCATGATTAGGGAAGGGGAGGAGGCTTTCGTTGCGAGGGGGACGTGGCCTCAATTCAGTGAGTAGACGTACGGAGGGTGTAGGAGGGGCTTGGGGACCAGTAAGTGGAGATAGTGCACGCGGGGGGCGAAGAGACGGTTGCGCAAAGGCAAAGGGGTCGTTGGAATGTTTAAGAAAAGTGCAGCAAAGGAGCACCTCAACAGTGCTTAACAGCTAAAGTTTGGAGTTGCCATAAACCATGGATTCTGAGTACCTGAAGAGCACCGTGGGGCCCGCCCTGACTGCGGCCATGAGTGCCCTCGTCGTTGAGCAGCCCAGCGACAGCGTGGAGGTGAGTGGCTTTCCAACTGACCCAACCCCGGTGGGCGGCCATCTCGAATATGTGGGTGTTTTGTCCTGCCAGTTCTGACTCTTTCGACCCATTTCGCCCCTCCCTGCCCTCCCAGTACCTCGGCACTTACCTCTTGTCGTACGTCAAGTCGAAGGAGATGGAGGCCTCCAAGCAGGAGGCTGAGAAGAGGATGGCGGTCCTCCTCGAGGAGGCAAATGCTGCCAATGCTGCTGCTGAGGCAGAGGCCGCCGCCGCGGCTGCTGCTCAGGCCGAAAAGGATAAAGAGGAAGAGGCCCTCGCCAACGAACTCGCTACATCGACCGATACTGCCTCTCTCTATGGCAAGGTGCTCGATCTCATCAAGGTGAGGAGGAGATGGAGGATGGAGGATGGATATACGAGTGCGTGCTGTGCTTGACCTCCCCCTCCCCCCTACTTAAACCGTCTCCCCACCCCCCTTTCCCATTCAGGCCCGCACCAACTCCTCTTCTGTTTACCTTGGTCGCAAGGAAACCACTGATGCCGGAGTGTCCCAAATTCAGTACCTTGCCTCCACCCAGGAGGACATGGTCGGTAAGGTTCTCAAGGGCGTTGCTGACGGGGAGGAGGAAGGAATGGAGGGTGTCACCTGGCCAATCTTTACCTCGAGCGAGGTTGAGGAGACCCTGACTGACGCTGAGACTGGGGAGGAGTCCACCGTCACCAAGACGGTCTTCCCGGAAGAAATTGTCGTCCCAAATGTGTGCCGCGACCCCGCCATCAAGTGCTTCGGGCTGCCCAAGCTTGGGAGCTACGTTGCCGTTCCCGTTAGGTACAGCAGCTGCCTTCACGAGAACGGTATTGAGGACGCCCCCCCTCCTCCCGAGCCTGTCGCCGCCGAGGATGTGGACCCTGAAGCTGCTGCTGCGACCGCCGAGCCCGTTGTTGAGGAGCCCCCTCCTAAATTTTCTCCCGTCAACGTAACGTCCGAGTTCATCATCGGCTTTGACAGTGTCGGCCAGGGAAGGGAATTCACCAAGGAGGAGAAGACGTTTGCCAAGGCCTGGGCAAGCAAGCTCGCGGAGGCCAGCCAGGCTGCGGAGCTCAAGCTCTGGAACGAGGACATTGTCGCCATGGAAGCCGCTGCCGCCGGTGAGGCTGATGTCGTTGCCGCCATCGCCGCCGCGAAGGAGGCCGCCGCCGCTACGGCTGCCGCCGCGCTCGCGGAGCTCGGGGAGGAGGTTACCGAAGATGAGAAGGCCTACAAGGATGCCGAGTCAAAGGCCACGGCAGCTGTCGAGGTTGTCACTGCCGTCAAGGACAGCCTCTTTGCCATCGCCAAGAGCAACGTGGTCCCAAAGTCAGAAACTGTCAAGGCTCTGACCGGCCTTGTCATGATTGCCGGCTGCGAAAAGGGGGAGTACACTGACATGCTCACAAATAAGGTCGAGTGGGGGAAGCTCAAGGGGCTCATTGGGGATGGGTTGATTGAGAAGCTCGCTGCCATTGACATAACCACATGGGCCGCGGAAGGGGCCCTTGATGGTGTCAAGGGGGTCATTGAAGGGCTCGAGGATGCTGGAACCCCCTTCTCCCACATTGTTCCTGTGGTCTCCGTGTCCGGCACCGCCATCTCCCTCATCAATGCGGTCGCCGCCAAGGCCGAAGCTTATACTGTGTTTGAGGCCAAGAAGGAGGAGGCGAGGGTCGCTGCTGAGGAGGCCGCCGCTGCTGCTGCTGCCGGAGGGGAGTAAGTAGGCTTTTGACCGCTTGCGATGAGTGTTAAATTAATAGTGGTGGAGAGAAAACTGTCGTATTGGAAGTCAAGTGTTCTTTTTGTTCCATATAATAATAACAGGGGGATCTTCTGTTTCAAGTGGAGGAATTAATAAACTTCTTGTGGTCTGTCGGTATGCAAAGTGCAGTCTAGATACGTCCATTCAGTCCTCAACAATAAAACCCACTCAAACAGCTCCAAAACAGCTCCAAAACAGCTACCAACCACACATCGAGTCGAGGATGGCTTCTTTAGATCCTCAATCACGGCTATATATTGATTGTTATACCCATTATGCCCCTCCAACGCTCTTAAATTACCTATCTAAACACTGTGCTAATGGAGAAGCTCCATTCTCAGGCCTTTTCTCCAAGATTCCAACTCTCACAAGCATCGACAAGCGCATAGTAAGTCACTCCCCCCCACACTTACCGTCCTGGATAACTTCGCACCCAAATGTTCTAACCCTAATACCCCTCCTTGCAGAGCTATATGGACAAAATAAGCGCCAAATTCCAAGGTAGATTGGTGCACGTCCTAGTCCCCCTCCCCTGGCTCCAAGCTTGCCCCGTAGTCTCAAACTCCGTCCCCCTTAGCATAGAAGCGTGCATGGTATGCAACAGGTGGGTTCCCAACTTTTTCGGCCCAACGTCTATTCTGGTCGTCGTCCCCCTGTCGAGTCAAAAAGAGCCCCCTTACAGTCCCTGTTATCTAACCCCATAACCCCATACACAAAGAGCCATGGCTACAGTCGTGTCCCTCCACCCCACCTATTTCGTAGGCGTCGGTCTAATTTCAACCGAGCTAACAACCTCCGCCCTAATGTCAACCGCCCTCTCCGCTCTTTCTCTCGGTTTATCAGGTTTCGCCGTATTCGTAGGTCCCGATATGTCGCACCCCATGGACGACCTTAATTTCTGGGGTGAATTCTACAAGCTATGCGAGGAGAGGGACGTTGGAATATGGTTGCACCCAAACCGCCCACAGTCCCACTCCGACTACAAGGTAGATAACAAGGGTTCGAACGGAAGCAAGTACGCAATCTGGAATAGCTACGGGTGGATATACGATACCTCGGTTGCCATGGTGCATATTGCGGGGGGAGGGGTATTCGAGAGGTACCCGAAGATCAAGATTGTGGGACACCATGGGGGGGGGATGGTCAAGGTGAGAGGGCTTAGGGGGGGGAGGGGGAGGGGGGGATTTGGGGGGGAAGGGGGGGGGGGCTTTGGGGGAGAGGGGGGATTTTGAAATGTTCGGGAAAGGTGGGTATGGAGTGAATACGCGTCACTAACATCCATCCCCCGTGCACCTGTATCCCCCCTTTCTCCCCCCTTTTCTCAGGATTTCACCGACAGGTTTGAGGTTCAACGAGGTAATTTTGGTATGAAGGGTCGTGACTGGACTTCCGATTTGCGTTTGTTCTACGTGGACACCGCGTCCTTCGGTTACCAGCCTAGCGGCGTAACCAGGAGCAGGGAATTCTTCGGGGAGAAAAGGGTATGCTGGGGGACGGATAGTCCGATGGATATGGAGATACCTGGACTCTTTCATAGGGAGGGGGTAAGAAGCGTTGAAGACGCTGTTGGGGAGGACGAGGAAGCGAGGGAGAGGATTATGGGACGGAACATGGAGGAATTCTTG
Source organism: Triparma columacea (assembly GCA_030267965.1). NCBI lineage: Eukaryota > Bolidophyceae > Parmales > Triparmaceae > Triparma > Triparma columacea. The sequence continues at coordinate 17,499 of BRYA01000552.1, forward strand.
GGGGGGGAAATCGTTAAGAGATTAAGGGGAGGGAGGGGGGGGAAACTGTAGTGGATTTTCTGAAGGGGAGATGAGGGTTTGCTGGGGGACGGATAGTCCGATGGATATGGAGATACCTGGACTCTTTCATAGGGAGGGGGTAAGAAGCGTTGAAGACGCTGTTGGGGAGGACGAGGATGCGAGGGAGAGGATTATGGGACGGAACATGGAGGAATTCTTGGGGGGGGAAATCGGAAAGAGATTAAGGGGAGGGAGGGGGGGGAAACTGTGACTTGTTGTGGGGGGAAGGGGGGGGGAGCGAAAGGTAGAAGGGCGTTGCGCATGAGTGGCTCCTGCTCATTCTGTGGGTGGGGGGAATGAATAATATCCTCACTGTGTGTGTGTTTTTTTTTGAGAAATAATAGCGTCAATCATCTTAAGTCTACGTTAAGTATACCGTTTGTGCAGCATGTTCTCCCCCCTCTACCCCCCTCCTTAATGACCGCCGTGTGTACGAATCCCCTGTTACCCATGACCTGGTTGTTTACTGTTCCTGTGCAAACGGCTAAGAGGGTACGGGAGTCTATTATTTGCGACGTGCATGCAAGGACAGTGAAGGTGGAAGTGGAACGGAGGGACTGGACGGAGGAGACAACGGAATCTAGGCCTGGGAGGGGGGGGGAGGGGGGGAGGGGGGGTAAGTTATGGAGATGGGAGGATTTGGGGGGGGGGAGGAAGATGGGTTCAGAGAAGTAAACTCACCCTCTGATACAGTGCTCACGGCTGATCCCGCTGTTAGGGTGAAGCGCGAGTCCTTGTGGTAGAGGTCTGGTATGTTCTGCAGCGGCTCGGTGTGGAATTTCTTGAAGAAGGTCTCGGATATGTTTGACAGGGGGGAACTTGGTTGGGGTTGGGATTGATGGATGGCTTGGGGTTGCGACGTTGAGGGGGGGGGGTAGGAGGGCACGGTCATTCCAGGAGGGAAGGAGTTGTAGCCGGCGGGGGGGTTGCGTAGTGGGAGGGGGTTAAAACCTCCTGGAGGCGGGGGGGGGAGGGGGGTTTGGAGGGAGGGGGGGGCACCCTTGTGGGTGGGGACATTGTGGGTGGGGATATTGTGGGTGGGGACGCCGTTGGACGCAGGGACGCTGTTAGGCGCGACGTTGTTGGACGCAGTGACGCTGGACATCCCCTCATCTTCCTTTGCCCCCCCTTCTTTTATCTTAGTCATGACTTCCTCAGGAATGCTGTAGCTAACTTCCTCCTTGCAAGCCTCCCCCTTCTCCTCCGCCCTGCTTATCTTCTTCCTCTGCTTCTTCCTCTCTCTGTAAATCTCCAGCACCCTCTTTACATCAGGAGCGGCTAGGGACACTGGGGTCTCGGACTCTAAGGGGAGTGACCAGATGGTCTTTTGTGGCTTTTTCTTATTCCTTATCTGTAGACGGGTACGGGGGGGGAGATTTAAGGAGTTTATCATGAACATGTCGACTATTTGTGAGCCAGAAGGAGAAGAAGAAGAAGAGCGAAGAATTTTGACAGCCCAAGCTGGGGACGTGTAGGAGGGGTGGAGGGGGAGGGGAAGGATGACTGGATCTACTGAATGATTGTCCATGGTGTGTAGTGGTGTGTAGTATGGGGGGGGATGGCGTGTAGTTAGTATGAATAAATGCTCGTTTGAGGAGAATTTGCTGATTTTAGATTGGAGATGAAAGTGAGTCGAGAGACTCAAAACTCGAAAGTGAAATCCCTAGATCACAAACCAAGGCACTTTTTGCATTTTGGTAGTTTCACACGGAAAAAATTACACTTCTGCGCACTCCCACCCTTGAATCGTCCGGATCTCGTATATTAAATCCATTTCGTCTAGTTTGAAATTCCCATTTCCACCTTCATGGAGTATGGAGTCTGACCAAATCTTCTGGGGATTCTCTTCCTTCTCTCTGATATACATATATCTTCCATATATCTTAATTGTGTACGTATGAGTACTAAAGAAAGGCCAAATAAGAATAATTCAACGGCTAGTAGGCCACTACTAAGCTCAAATAGTCGTACAGGTGTTGGAATGAGGAATAACTCACACCTGCATCAATCCCATTTAGAGAATGGACATTCTGTTGGACATTCTTTCACACAATCAACACAATCAACACAATCTGTCACACAATCCGTTGAAGACTCGCTACATGAGAGATTGATTGCCTTAAATACTGGTGATACTACATCAAATACACGTACAAATGAACATACAGTTATTGCACATCCAATTACAGAATCGAATCAAAATACACCATCCTACGCACCCACCTACGCACCAACCTACGCACCTACCTACGCATATCCAATACAAGCAACAGTCGTCGAAGGCTACCCAACAACAACAACAACAACAACAACAACAAATGACGACAACAAAGAAAGAATTCAAGTAGGAGCAAACCACCGTTCTAATCAAACCACTACAATTAGAGCAGCAGAAGGTATACCTGTGAGAGGAGACGGGTACATGAACCTTGAAATGGCTATGGGTGACAGACAAATGGAGGAGGAGAAAGGTTGGGAGGGTGGGGAGGAGAGGTGAGAGGGGGGGTGGGGGGGTGGGGGGGGGTTGTGGGGGTAGGGGGATGGGGGGGTGGATGTTTTATTTTATTCTCATTGAGGGGGGGGGGGAGAGAAGGCAGGGACTTTCAAAGTGTAGCGAAAAAACAGCGTCGCGTTTAACCCCAGGCTTCCTTCCACTCACACACACAAACCCCAAAAAACCACACACAGGCGCATGCCCTACTCTGACTACAGTACCGTAAGCACAGTCGGTCTCCGCGACATCCGTCGTTACGACGGTGCCGAGCACCCTCTCTCAATTTCCGCGGCCGATCACAACGCCATGGTTACCCAGACCCTTGAAGACATGGGTAACAGGATTGGGCAAAGACACGGGAGGGAAAAGACGGAGGAAGAGGAAAGAGCTATTAGGAAAGCGAAGGAGGTGGCGAGGAGGAGGGTTAGGGAAGGGTTTGAAGTTGAGGACCCGCATAGGGAATTAGTTGCGGAAAGAATTAGGGAGGAGGAGGAAAGTAACAGGAGGGAGAGAAAAGGAGAGGGGGAAGGCAAGGGAGGGGAAGAGGAAGAGGATATCTATAAAGCGGAAGGGGAATATAAGGTTGGGGAATATGAATGCCAGGAATATCAAACTCAGGAATATAAAAGCATCTATGAATGAGGGTTTTGGAAACGATATTGTACTGCGGTACACAACAAGGAGAAAGGGGGGAAGGAAGGGACGCTTTGAGAACTAAGTGAAAGGAGGAGGAGTTATGATAAAGTTTCTTTCTTGAGAAAATGTTTTTTCCAACACTATGTGCGTTTGCTTTAAAACTCTCCGCACGGGATCTAGAGATTCTTCCGATGGATTGGGAGGGATTCGTTAACTACTTAACAAGAAAATAATAGGTCGAAAGAGGTCAAGTGAAGGCTTCAGTCCGAACAAAGAAAGGGCCTTGTGAGGATTTTGGCATTATTTGGCAAGAAAACTGTATTATAGACTTTTAGATACTTTCCACAACCGGCCTAACTCTTCATAATACAAACAACGATACTACTACCTACACCATATCCGAATACACTCAACTTAGAGCTCAAATTTGGCCCAACAAAACTACATCGCCCAAATCCCTAACCTTTCAATCTCCTCCTCTCCATCTAATCATTCACGCTATATCTTAGCTCAAGCGCTATCAGTACTATCACTTTCATCCTCCCCGAGATGTCCAGCTCAGCAGTGTACTCTGGCGTAGAGAGCTTCAGTGACAACGATGAACTCACAGAGGTGACTTTTGATAAGGGAGTGACAACGATTGGCGAACGCGCCTTCCAAGGATGCTCCTCCCTCGAGGCCATCACAATCCCTGACGGAGTGACAACGATTGGCTATGGCGCCTTCAGGGGATGCATCTCCCTTGCAGCCATCACCATCCCGGACTCAGTGACGACGATTGACAAATACGCTTTCCAGTTATGCTCCTCCCTCGCAGCCATCATAATCCCAGACGGAGTGACGACGATTGACTATTGCGCCTTCTACGGATGCTCCTCCCTCATTGCCATCACAATCCCGGACGGAGTGACAACGATTGGCGAATACGCCTTCTACGGATGCTCCTCCCTCACGGCCATTACCATCCCAGACGGAGTGACAACAATTGGCGATCGCGCCTTCAGGGGATGCTCCTCCCTTGCAGTCATCACAATCCCAGACGGAGTGAAGACGATTGGCGATGCCGCCTTCAGCAGATGCTCCTCCCTCGCAGCCATCACAATCCCGGACTCTGTGACGACGATTGGCTGGTACGCCTTCTTCGAATGCTCCGCCCTGACGAGACTCAGTTTATCTCCTGCCGTCTCCATCGGTAATGAGTGCTTCTCAAGCTGCACTGCCCTAATCTCTGCAGCTGCCGATCAAAATATGTTGACTGTTGAGGACCTCCTCAATTCTAGGTGGCACCGCATACGTGAACGCGTCAACGCTCTGCTGTGCCTTAAGGGAACCTGGGATCACGTGGAGAACCCACCCAGGAGATCGGCGAGGAAGCGGAAGCGAACTGATGGAGTTGAAGCCCCAGCGCTAAGGGTAACTGAGGCACGTGAGAAGATCCCGAAAGTTTTGTGGAGAGTTATTCTGGAATTTCTGTAACTCTAAGGCCTTGTTGAGCGGATGCAAAAGGATCCCGAAATATTTACGAACACAACGCTTTCTTTTTCCTTTTTTACGAACAAAGGCTGTATTAGGCTTTAGACACTTTTTACAACCGACAATTATATTAGTACACACTGACGTGCTCGCCGCTCCACCTTTCCAAGGCCGACCATATCCAACCCCCTCTATCCAACCATCCATCCCACCCTCACCAAACATGGTCCCCATTATTCGAGCACATGAATCTCCATATATCCTCGCTTAGTTTACCCTCCTTTTTACCCCCAAAACAGCTCATCAGCAAACCAGCCCTCTCGTCGTCGGAGTTGCAATTATTGTAGGCAGAGAGGAGGTGGTTAATTGTAGGGTAGTACTGAGACACTGATGCAGCCTTGGCTGCTGATACGGAGGGAAACTGAGAGACGAGAAAGAGCGAAGGCGAGGAAGCGAATTATTGGTGCGTTTGCACATGTGTATTAGAGGTGTTGCATGAGAGTGGTTTGGGGCAAGTTTCGGGGGGGTGAAATAATCAGACGTGAGGCCACCGTTTGGGGCTCATTGGCGTTTGTCACACTCCTTAACGCCCTTTTATTTTCGGACCATTCCTACCTACCTGCTGTAGCATCCTCGTGAAGGCATATCTCGCCCTCGCGTCCTCCGACATACCCGCGATGGTCTTATCTGCCTTAAGTCCCTTCATGCACAGTAACTCCGTCGGTTCTTGCACATACGGCTCCTGCGCCAGAGACTTCGTAAGGTCGCACACAGCCTCAAAGGCCTCGGGGAGGGTGCGGGCTAATATACACTCAATACGAGCCTCGAGAAGCATCCATATAACAGCGTCCTCCAAGTCGGAGTCTGTGCAGGGGATACCGCTAGTGCGACGAGAGGGGGAGTTGTTCCACTGGTCCGTCAGCTGTGGGGGGAGAATGGAGGGTGAGAAAGTTATGAGAAGGATAGAGAAATACCGAAACACTTCAAATACCCCCTTACCTCGCCAGCCGCGTTTACCACTATAATAAAGACTCTCTTCTCTTTCCCCAACTCCTCCCTTGCTTCTTTCACCCACTTGGTAAGCTTGGGGTAGTCATCACTCAAGGGCGCGGGCTTCCTCAGGAGCCTTAGGAACACCTTAGGGTCGTCGAACAGCACCGCGACGACGTCAGACTCAACCGCACCCTCCTTCGTAATGTCGTCGGTCGCACCACCAAGGGTGAAGGGACAACGGTACCAACGTAAGGAACCGGGAACCTTCGAACTGCTGTCGGGTCTGCACATGAGCTCGGAGGCCGAGAGGACAGACTTCATGCTCTGACCGGCGGAGGCATTATGGAGGGACTTTTCAACCATCACGCAAATCTAAGGGGTGGATAGGGTGGGTGGGTGGAACGATGAGGGGAATATATATGAGAAATCCAGGGTTGGAGGGGAGGGGGGGGTAAATTGGCAACCTTGTAAAGAGGAGCTAAACGACAGCATACTACTCGCTTCCTCTCCTCTCACCTCCTTGGTCGCAAAGTTTCCCTTGGCCTGCTGAAGTCGAAGCTTAGCGTCCTTCTTCGCGTCCTTCTCCTCCCTCTGCGGGTGGGTACGTATGGGGTTAATCTTGCGCCTTGTATTCCGGGCACTTTCGACGTTCCCCGTCCTGTATAGCTTTCCTCACCTGCAACCGCTTCTTCCTGGCCCTCTCAAACGCCTTCTCTTGAGCCTTCGCCTCCTTCGCCGCCGCCTTCTCCTGAGCCTTCGTCCTCTTCGCCGCTACCTTCTCCGGGGACTGCCCCCGACGCCTGCCTCCCCGCTTCTCAGCTTTGCTAGGGGAAGGGGCTTCCCAACCCTCCAGGAAGTCGGGCTGTGTTAAGAGGTCATCGTCATCAGAAAAAATCGACGTATTGTTGCTTTTATTTGTGGTAGTGGATCTTACGGACCGATTCGACTTCCTATTTGAATCCAGCGTAGGGGGGGGGGGAGCATTGCCGAAGGGGGTTTCTTGAATTGGGTAAGGGATGGTAGAGGAGGAAGGAGGGGAGGGAGGAGACAGGCTCATGGACCGGGGAGGCGTGCATAGATCAATTGTCTCATAGTCCATGGGTGGGAGCGTTGGGTGGAGTGGAGTGGGAAATTCGGGATTGGAGAGAGAGAAGCCTCCGAGGGATTTGCTGGGTAAAGGGAATGAGGGTACGCAGGTGTATGTAGAGGGGACTCGTGAGTTGAAGACGAAGATTTCTTTTGACGTGGATAAAATTTGTCGCCGATAGAATTGTACAGATTCTATTAGAGGACGTTGAATATTTTCATCATTTTTGGAGGGTTCATAAAACCTACTGTCATTTTCAGAAATAAATTAATGAAGATGCATCATATTCGTATTCACAATCGATTCAATAAATTGACTAGAGAGTAATTTCATAATGTCTACAAAATGTTTTTTTGGTATTATCAAATCATCTTAATATCCCTTGTAAATTGTTCTTGATCATACAATATATTATCAAAAAGAAGTTAACGTTTAAAAATGAATTTTAATTTTTTGGGTAATCATATTTTCTGTAATCTTTCTTTAAATACACTAAATATTCGATTACTTATTGTTTTATCAAATATCAACAAAATGGATGTATAAAAATTTGATATCAAAGCCTTAATTCTCCACCAAAAAAATTTCCGTCATTTCTTCCTGGCTCTCTCGCGCTGATAAAGGCGACACGGTGACATGACGGGGTTTGTTGAGTGAAGGTCCCTTTGTGACCGAGGGATTTAGCGTTTTAATACTGGGACTTCCACTTCTCTCACCCTTGCATCAGATCAGCCATGAGAGGAAGTCACGGAAAGAAAGAAAACAGTTCCATCTCCAACAACATCCTCCCCACCCCCCACCCCACCCCCCATTCACCCCCATCTACCCCATCCCGTGCTTTAAGTTTCAAACCCATACTTTACGTTTCCGCAAACACCCCCATTCTCAAAACCACCACAACCCTACTAATCGCACCGCCAAGATGATCTTTGCCATCTTGTTGCTCCTCGCCCTCCTTGCACCATTCCCCGTATACTCACACCCCTCTGATTCTTGTGTGACCCTTCCCTCCGGTGTCACGGCCTGTCCCTCTCCAACTTACCCAATTCCTACGTTCCTTGGGATCAAGTATGCTGAGGCATCAAGGTTCTCCCCTCCCGAGCCTTTCGCGTACGATTCGTCCACCACCACCACCACCACTTACACGTTTTCCGAGTTCGGAGAAAGCTGCGTTCAGGACAACTTCGATGGCAAGGGCATCTTCGGGTCGGAGGACTGTCTCTTTCTCAACATTTACACCCCTCCCAACATGAGGCCTGACTCTGCATTGCCCGTGGGGGTGTATATTCATGGTGGGAGCTATGTCAACGGTGCCGGTGACGTGTACAACGCCACATCCATGATCGACTACACGGAGGATTCAATGATTGTGGTAACCATAAACTACAGACTCAACGTCTTCGGCTTCCTTGCTTCAGACGAGCTAAGGTCCCTGTCACCGACGTCCTCCACGGGGAACATGGGTATCCAAGATCAAAGGTGCGTCGTTATTGATACTAATTAGAGTAATGTCATGGTGCTTCGCTTCTCCCTTCTCACCCTCTTTGTTCATCGCATCGCCTCGCTCATCTGAATCTCATTTCAGACTCGCCCTCAAATGGGTTCGCGACAACATTGCAGCCTTCGGAGGCGACTTATCTCAGATAACAATATTCGGCGAGTCAGCCGGTGCCGGTTCCGTCTCTGTCCACATGACGTCCCCGAAATCTTTCCCCTTCTTTGACCGTGGAATCGGCGAGTCTGGGTCGTTCTCGGAGTGGGTCGCCACTCCCTTTGAGCTAGCAAAGAACCTTTACAGCAATCTTATCGATAAGACTAATTGCAAGGACGTCACGTGTTTGCAGGATATCGATGCGAAGGAGCTTTTCCTCGCTGCTACTGAGATTGCCGCCCCAGGGTCACCAATTTCCCACTTCAGTGCAGGCTTTGGTTTCGGTCCTGTCGTTGACGGTGTCGAGCTCACCTCTCACCCCTACCTCCTTCTGCAATCGGGAGATTCCAAAGATGCACCCTTCGTCATCGGAACCAACAGTGACGAGGGCAGCGGTTTTTACCCCCTGGACTACAACTGCACAGATGATGAGGTAAAGGCCGACTGGAAAGTGGACGGTTTAAATTACTCCGCCTTTGGCTCAATATACTTGGACGACCCCTCCATGTCCTACCCTTCATCCGGCTCCGTTGTTACCAGCCGTAGCTGGTGGGGTGGTCAGCGTTCCTTCGGTGACTACATGTTCTCGTGTCCAACACGGTCCGCGTCGGCTTCGTTGTTTGAAACACACACTTCCAAGACTTTCGTGTACCATTTCGAGAAGCCGATGGAAGGTGAATTCACCGTGCCTCACACCGCGGAGCTTTTCTACCTCTGGATGGTCCCCGGTCTGTCCCCTGCCGACGTTATTATGGCGGAGAAGCTGATGACGTACTGGGGAAACTTCATCCGTACTGGCGACGTTAATGACATGGGTGATGGTGGGGGTTATGACGGTCTGCCGCACTGGCCGACGTACGATTCTGAGAAGGACGAAGTCATGGCAATCGGGGGGGACGACCAAGGCGGTATCAGGGTCGTGACGGACCTCAAGGAGCACGAGTGCAAGTACATCGTGAGTGTGATTGAGGACGAGATGGCGGGCTACTGGTGATAACAATAAAAACAAACGCTTTCATAGAAGTATAAAGATTATACCCCCCCCCCCATCTTTTCTCTAGCTTGTTGGTCTCACAGTGAAAGTGCTCCTCTTGTGACCCCCCCCCCCTACTCAAACCCTTTCCTCCCTATCTAGTATATCCTGCAGTTTCCTCCCTATCTAGTATATCTTCCAGTTTCCTAATCTCCCTCATCCTCCTCTCAACCTCTCTCTGTACCTCAAGTACATTCTTAACCCCTAGGATTTGTCTATGTAAATTAACAGTTGGGTCTTTAACGAGTATGGCGGAGGAGTCATCTCCGGAGCCATGAGAGATTATTACCTGCAGAGAGATGAGCGACGTAACAAACCGAAGTATACAAGTCAGTTTACATCTCTTTCTTTCACCGTTACCCTCCCCCCCTTTCTGTCTTTTAATTTTAATATTTCGCTTGCCCGTCTCACCTCGACACCCTGTAGTCTTTCATCCCCCATCCCTTTATCATCTAGTACCTTAAGTCTCTTAAGTTCCTTGAAGTTACCCTCCAAATCATACACAGTTTCGCCATCCCTTTTACCCAGTACGAAAGAAGGTGCGCTAGAGTGTGACGAACTATCTGATGAGCTAGGGGGAGTTAAAGGAGAATTTGAGGGAGAGTGTGATGAAGTAGGTGTGGTTGAGGTAGTCAAACACGAATCCTCTACGTCGGGGATGGGTAGAGGGGTCTTTTGATCCATTTTTGTGCGCGTGTGAAAGGAAGCCTTGATTTGTTGAGGGTTAGGGTTGCTGTGTGTGTGAAATAAAATATGTTCGGTGTTTGTGAGTGTGGATGCGGTTTGTGGTGTGTGCGTTGGTTTTGGTGCGATGGTGTACTAGCGTGTGGGAGCGTTTGTCAATGAACGTGCGAAAATTCGTAAGGGCGAGGATGGGTAGCTAGCTTGGAGTGTGGGGATGAATTTGTGGGGATGAATTTGTGGGGGTGAATTTGAACGGGTGCGAGATATTATGTACACTGAGGGGACACCAAGCGCGTGAGGAGGAGCGGAGTGAGGGTGTGAGCGTTGAAAGTGATTGAATTCTGAACCTCAAGTGTGTGACCTCACTGAGGAAGCGAAGATAAAGTTTGGATTTTGGCCTTATGGGATACATATGGCGGATATACGACATTGATGTTTGAGGATAGTAGTATTTAGTTGGGACATTGGAGAATGCTAACCCGATTGGTGCATCCATCAGATAAATATGGGCAAATGTCAGGAGTCGTGAGCTGGTTTCTTTGCTTGCAACAATTTAATCCTTTAAGACAAATCAAGTGCTTCAAGATAGCTGTAAAGTAGAATCAAAGTTATACTTACAGTGATGTGATTGTGAGAGTGCGTGTGAATTGTGTGAAGCCCCAACTTATTTGACTCCAAAGGGTTCAAGGGGGGCAATCTGGAGAGATCTGGAGAACTGACTTTCTTTGGTCTTATTTCCGCTATTTCTACGCTATTTCTACAACCAAGGACATACACTACAACGCCATTTCGTAGGTATCATCATCATCATCCTCTCTACGAGCTCTGTTGCGTTTACAACTCAGATGTCAGCCATCCTTCACAATCTCTCCACCGAAGATGACTTCATCGCAGGCCTTAACGTCTCCTCCCTCAATAAATCATTGGATAAATACGCATCAAACAACAGACCCGCCGTCTGCCTTCCAACTACAGGCGAGCACGGTCTGACAGGAGTCTTGCCTCTATTGGGGTTCGACGAGGCTTACGACCGTTTCTTGTTTAGACAATTTGATAGGAGTGATAGGAGTGATGGGGGGGCAGAGGGAGTGGTCGATGGCGTGATATCCAGCTTCAGTAACATTGCCATTGAGGGAGGAGTGAGTCCGACTGCTGATGGGAATGACATCAAGGCGAAGAACGACGAGAGGGAGGGGAGGGGCGTGGAGGGGGGCGTGGACGAGGGAAAGGGAGGTGGAGAGGGAGGAGGTTCCTCAGATGAGGACGACGAGGATTGGCTCGACAGTCAGATCGGATGAGAGGGCTGGAGAATATAATGCAGTAATTATTAGAATAGAAATAAATATATAGAGGTTTATTAAAAAGACGGCACGGAAGCACTTGGATTCAAATCTAGTAAACCTGCTCGGAGATTGTACGTACAAGAGAGCGAACAACTTCCCATGATTCCAGACCTACAGATTGTAGCACAGCCACAGTCTGCAAGTCATCCGGACTGCGAGTGAATCTATCCAATAAGTTTTAATCCCCCCAAAAAAAATGGATTCTCGCCCTCTCCTCTCGCCACCCTCCCCGACCCCGTTTACCCCATCTACCAATCCGGCAGAAGACCTTGTTAGAATCGGCCAACTTCACGGTTCTGGTAAGATCTCCTCATCGGAGTTTGACACCCTTCTTCAAGGCACAATGAAAAGGCTGCACTCGTCACATCCACCGCCAGCCGAATTAAACTTCGCAGCATCCGCTCCATTTCCCACGGAACCAATGATAAGAGCGACCGCTGTTGATCCCACTGTAGACATGGCAGAATTGCGAAAGAAGATGTATCGGGCAAACTTAAGCTTCGATCTGAAGGCGCAACGAGAAGTTTCTTGCTGCAGTGACGACGTGGAAGGTTCAATCCGAGAATCGTACGACGCAGACGACTGGCAGCAGCGTATATCGGAGTATGAATTCAGAAAGGTATTTTCAGAAATTCAGGTCCAGTACACTAATCAGGATTGCTGCACGTGTTGCCCCGTGGATGCCAGGAAGGAGCGAGTCAACCACGTCCTTCAAAAGTACAACAACCTTTGGTACGCGAGCCGCGGTGTCAGGTTCGGCTTCGTATGCAGGACGACCCTCAATGGCGGTGAAGTTGCCTGGAGGATTGTTGTCGCTATCACTCCGCTCGCATAGGCCTCGAATTACTACTGCAAATTAGGATAATCTGAAAAACTTCGTATTAAAAAGAGAAGACTACTCACACGCATGTTTCTCCCCACTTCACTTCCTTCCTCTCTTGTTGTCATCAATCCAATCAATCAACCTCACTCCGTTTAGCCATGCGCAGCCAAACACCATGAGGACATATGCATTAAGTCTCAGGGATCCAGCTAGTAGTATTGATTGATTGGATATCGCAACGAAGAGCACGTAAGCCCCGATGCCAAACATCATGATTGGGTGGAAAGTCAGCCCCCTCTTCACGGTGCCCAACACTGACCCCACGGCCATAAGTTCTAAAGAGTTCAAATCCATGAGGAAGCTGAGGTGGGGGATGGGGGGGGGGGG
>BRYA01000552.1:30190-44031 GCA_030267965.1 Triparma columacea
GTAGGGTATTGGTTTACATGCCTTGCTCCACACACCTCGCGGCCTCCCGCCGTCCTCCCCACTCCACCCAATCTCACCATTTTTGACTGACCCCTTCCCACATGAAAACCCAGGGCAAAACGAACCGAACCCACTTGATGAATTCATTGTTCAGTTCGTTCTCCAACCTCCAATGGCTCGCTCCGCCAGCCCTCGTCCATCCCTTCCCTGCGAAAATGTAAACCAAGAAAGCGTACCACAGCACCACAGGTCCCCAGTGTGGCATCCCCATCGGCGCGACCAAGATGATAACGCCCTGGACGATGTTTGGGAAGAAGAGGCACGCACAGAGCCTGGGCTCATCTAAGACCTGCCGCATGGCTTGAACAACGAAGTCTGCCGAGCTGCCCACAAAGGCCTTTGAGTACGCGAGGACATTGTAGAACACCCCTCCAAAGATGCGCCGGAGGAATCGGAATATTAGCCAGGAGCCCACGTTCCACCCCCCTCCCCCAATAATCTCGGCCGAAGTTTCATCGTCATCATCCTGAGAGCCTTGCGACACGAGTCTCTTCCTCTTATCCTTCCCGGTGCCCCCTTTCTTCTTCGTTTTCTGCTTTTGCTTCTGCTGCTGCTGCTGCTGCTGCTTCTGCCTTTTGTCCTGTAGCTTTCCCGAGTCCCTTTTCTCTAAAACCCTCGATTCTTCCTTCCTAGACACCCCCTTGCTCTGCTCCTCCCCCTTCCTCCTCTTGCTCTCAATTTTCTCCTCATTCTTGAGTCTTTCCTCTTCCGAAACTCTCCTCATTTCCACCTCCTCTCGCAGAAGCTGCTCCCTGCGCCTAATACCCTCGATTCGCTCCTCGACCTCCCTGGCCTCAATCTCCCTCTGTTTGGCTCTCATATCTTCTTCAGTTAGAGGGATATCTTCTTCAGTTAGAGGGGGGGCGGACGCGGCGACGCTGATGTCCACCTTCGCACCAGCCTTGGCGTTGTTGGTAGTGGGTGAGGGGCTGTTGGCAGTTTTGTTGCCATTGATGTGGACGTTGCTGTCGACGATATGGTTAGCGTTTGCCTGGGCGTTGGCATTGTTGTTGTTGCTGTTGTTGTTGCTAATGTTGTTGCTGTTGCTGTTGTTGTTGTTGCTGTTGCTGTTGCTGTTGTTGTTGTCGTTGTTGACGATGCTACCACGGTTGTTGTTGTTGTTGTTGTTGTTGTTGTTGCCGTCGATGCTCTTGCTACGATCCTTAACAACCTCTCCACTTTTGTTGCTGTACTCGAAGTTGTTGAGGTCTCTTAAAAAAGCACTGACGTGGTCATCAGAATTGGCACCAGCAATGGCACCAACATTGCCATGACTTCCTCGCCCATTGCCATACCCTGCCCTTCCGGCCATCCCTCCGTATCGACCTCCAACCCCCCTCCCCATTCTTCCGGCCATCCCCCTACCCCCCATCCTTCCTCCGTAGTTGGCGTTGTTGGAAAGTCTTCCCCTTCCTCCCCTCCCCCCATAACCCCCCCCCCTTCCATTGGGCGACATAGCCATCGCCCCTGCAAGTCCAGGAGGTGAAGAAACGGCCGTTCCGGGATGCCTTCCGATAGTAGATGGTGCCGTGTTTGCCTCGGAAATATTGTTCCTCTTCATCATATTCTCGTGCCTCCTCTCCATCTGCTGCCTGTAAGCCTCCTGTTGTTGTTGTTGTTGCTGCTGCTGCTGTCGGTGTTGTTGTTGTTGTTGTTGTTGTTGTTGTTGTTGTTGTTGTTGTTGCTGCTGCTGCTGTCGGTGTTGTTGTTGTTGTTGTTGCGTGTGGTGATAGTTATGTGTGCCATATAATCTTCCTTGCCCCATATTCTCTCCGGCGAGACTTGGCACAGGAGCAGGGCTCGGCAATGCCATGGAGCTCGGGCTGGGCATTGATCCATTACTAGGCATGGGCCCCGGACTTGACATGGGACTCGGACCGGACATTGAGCTTGGACCGACCAGGTTGTCTTGGCTAGATATGCTCCCTCCACTCCCTAGCCGACTCCGTACATTGGCCATGGGTTTTACCCCTCCACCCGCTGCAAAGCCCCCCAAGCCCCCCCCCCCAACACCCCTACTCTCCGGGTCGTAATACTCCCCCCCCAACCCACCCAGTAAACTGGGGGTAAGCAATCCAATCCCACTCTTGCTCCTGCCACCATCTTTGACCCCTCCCGCTTGTCCCAGCGATGCCCCCAGGGAAAAAACTGAATTTGTAGGGTTTCCGAACGCAATAACGTCATCACCATCGTCGTCAACGATGCCCCCTGGGAGGAAGAAGTTATCAGACATTAGATCCCAAGACACAGAATGCAGCTGTACCTATTATCATACACCACGGCACGAAGGTGGTAAATGAGCCTGCCTTCAAACTCTCTCAAGGCACACCCTCCTCTTCTACCAAAACACCCTTATAATCGGCCGACGAATCCTCCGTTCTCTGTATAAGTGCACAGGGTCAACACTCCTTTGAATTGTATGTGTGTTTATGGGTGCCCGGATTTTCTTAAATCCTGCTTGGAGGATGTTGATGAATATGGCGTTGAAGTTCGGTTTGCTGCTTCCCTCTCCGTTGGTTCGGAGTATAGCGTTCTTTGTTTCTCTTCTATCGGTGTGTGTCGGGACGCTCTGCCTGAAACTTGACAGGCAGATCATTGCTTTCGGCATACCACTACCTTTGGTATATTCCTACTCCCTCCCCTCAGCGTCGCCTGCTAGAGTTAGAATTACGAGATCGTCAGGATCCTCGACCCCTATACCATGGGGGGAGTTGGTAATTTCACTTGAGGACTATTACAATGCATCCAAAAAAACCCTGACTTTCCACGAGGATGAGGTACGAAAAGGGAAAGGGAGGAGGAGCGCAGTTATTTTCACAGTATACCAATCTCTAACATAACCCTTTTCTCGACTAAATGTGCTAAATTCGCTTGACCCATTGCAGGACGGGATTGTAATCTCGCCGATTTCTCGCACTCCCTCGAGCATCTCACTTCCCCACCACTCATTCGCCACGGTGTCGAAAGATTGGCGGGTAAAGAAATGGAAGGCCATGATGAGAGGGATTGAGGACACAGGAAAGATGGCAGGGGGGATGAAGCGACGGTTCGACGAGGGTTTTAGGGAGAATCAAAGGGTTGTGTCTCAAGGGGACGAGCAGCAGGGCCAGGGCAACATCTTGAGGCTGTGCGCGTGTGCAGTAGTGCGAGTGAGGGTAAGGAATAAACCCTACATCTTGCTTACACAGAGGCAGTCACGCAAATCCAGCGAAAGCACTTTCAGTGGAATGTGGGTGTTCCCCGGCGGTCACGTCGACATGGTCAAAGGGAAGACGGAGGGCTTGGAAGTCGCGGCGAAGAGGGAGGTGCTGGAGGAAACAGGATTGAAAGTCAGCAAAGCGCGGAAGCTGTGTACGTACCAGGCATCGCTCCTTCACAAGAGCAGAGGGTATTTGATCTGCTTCTTCTCGTGCGAAACTGCAACGAAAGAGTTTGCCAGTGTAGGGGAGGCCCTCTTGGGCGTCTGTAAGAAGGAGGTAGGCGCTGCCGCTTTGATCCCAGAGGTGCTATTCAAGCATGGGATATTTAGCCCCGAACTTTGCAGCGAATTCAGCAGCGAAGAGGCTGCGCAGATGGCCAGGGACGTTGGAATGGGGGAGTTCGACGGCGTATTGGTTGAAGGCGACGAAGTTAAGAGCAAGAAATTTAGCATCGAGGAGATTGTGGGGGACGGCGGGGAGGGGGCAAGGGGGGGCGGTATCGGAATGGCACATCGGTGGGCTAGCGAGTGTTTCCGAAATGAGGACAGTGACGAGCGAAAAAAAGACGATTGAGAAAAACAAGCGTGTTGTTCCATAGCTTCCTTCACATCCTTTACAATTTTCCATTGCCGCATACCAGCCCGCCCCTCTTATCATTCCCCCACAAGTCGGACACCCAACTCTCACCAAACGTCAACTCTCTCCTCCTTGGGCTTGAACATAGGGTCCGTTTCCTTGACGTCGAAGGCCTCGTAGAACTCCTCCATATTACGCAGCGGTCCATTGGCGCGAAAGTCGTTGGGTCCGTGCGGGTCGATTGTGACGAGCTGCTTCGCCCTTTCGTCCTTGATGTTCTGTTTGGAAACAGAGCGCAGGAAGGATATGAGGGGGGTGTTAGATATTGTTCGTTTGGAAGTTGTGAAACTCGGGGACAACTGGGAACGCACCTGCCTCCACACAGTGGCCCAGCTCAGGAAGAACCTCTGCAAAGGGTTGAACCCGTCCACCAGCTTCGCATTCTTCCCAGTCAGCGGCTCATCACTCTTCTTCTTCAGAGCCCTGAGAGATAGCCGGAGACCCCCAAGGTCGGCAAGGTTCTCCCCAGCTGTGAGCTTGCCCTTAAGTTTGATCCCTAAGACCTCGTGCTCCTCAGCCTGCTTAACCATTACATCGACCCTGCCTTCGTAGCTCTTGAGGTCCGTCTGTGTTTGTGCGGGGAATGCGCGCGGGGGGGAGAGGTCAGAACTGTGAAGCAAAGGAGTGCTTGATTGGGATTTGTTACAGAACAATCTCACCTCGCTCCACCAGTTCACCATGTTGCCCTTGGAGTCGTATTTAGACCCCTGATCGTCGAAGCCGTGCGTCATCTCGTGTCCTACGACGGCGCCCATGCCTCCGTAGTTGACTGCGTCGTCCGCCTCGAGGTCGAAGAACGGCGGCTGCAGGATGGCTGCGGGGAAGCAGATTAGGTTCATCGAGGGGTGGTAGTAGGCGTTAACGGTCTGCGGTGTCATGTACCACCTGTTCTTGTCGGTGGGCTTGTTTATGCGACTGATCTCCCTCATGTGCTCGAACTGGTTGCCGAGGGCGATGTTCGCGAGGTGGTCGGCACCAAGCTTGTCCGTGAAGAAACTGTAGTCGATCCAAGTATCAGGGAACCCGATCTGGACCCTGAAACCGGCCATCTTCTCCATGGCTTTGGCCCTCGTATCCTCTCCCATCCACTCCACCTCCAACAATCTGTCCTTGAGCGCGTCCCTCACGCTCTCCACAATCTCCAGGGCCTTTGGTTTGGCCTCTCCGCTGAAATGCTCTTCGCAGTAAAGCTGCCCGAGCGCCTCGCCGAGGTTGCTTTCTACCATGCCCATCGCTCTCTTCCAGCGGGGCTTGTTCTCCTTCGTCCCAGCGAGCTGGCGACTGTAGAAGTCAAAGTTTTCGTCGACGAATCGCGCGGGGAGGTGGACGGCGAAGGCCTTTACGGTCTTCCACTTGAGGTAGTCCTTCACTGTGGCGAGCTCGGTGGTCTTCAGGATGGCCCCGAGGTTCTCAAGGGGGGCTACGGTCGCGAGGTTGATCTTTCCCACAGTTTCAGGGACCGCGGATGCGTCGACAGAGTGGGCGAGGGACAGGTAAGTGGTCCAGTCGATTAGGGGGCACTTTGTGGATAGGTCTTCAATCGTGACGATATTGTAAGTGGCCTCTGGGTCGCGAAGAGCAGTCTTGGTCATGAATTGAGAAGCCATGGACTTCTCGAGCTCGTACACGGCGTCTGCGGATGCGTCCCCTGAGGAGATACCGATCATTGAGAGCATCTTGGAGACGTGCTTCTTGTAAAGCTCCGTCTTCTCCACCTTATCCTCGTCGAAGTAGTAATCCCTATCGGGAAGGCCCAGTCCGCTCTGATAAAGCCCTGCTATGGTCATATCCGAGTCCTTCTTATCGATGGTCTCCCCGTAGCTGAAGAAGCAGGGCACGCCCTTCTCATGAAGGCGGGCGACGAGGTTAGTGAGATCATCAATGCTGCTGAGGCTGTTGATCTCGTCAAGGATAGACTGAAGGCTGAGCGAAGCGACGACAGATGGGGATTAGTAATATGATACATTGTTATCCGAACCTTTAAATCCATCCCAAGGCTCGCTTCTTACCCCTCAGTTCCCTTGGTCTCAATGGCATCCTAGCGCGGCGAGGTTAGTAAAGATTGGCACTAACCACATTGTATCTTCCCTTTTTCGATTCCCCCCACCATGATCTCTCACCTCATCCATGGCAGCATTGAAGAAGGTCTTGCAGAGACCAAAGAGGAAGGCATTGTGTGGGTCAGAAGGGGGGACGGAAGCGTCGAGAATCTTACGGCACCGCTCCTCATTGGCGTCCCTAAGCATGAGGAACGAGCCCCAAGCGGGGTAGATGTCTGGGATTGGGTTGCTTGCAAGCCACTTGCCATTGGCAAAGGAGTAGAAGTCATGCTGGGGACAGCACGCCTCATCGATATTGGAGGAAAAATTACACTTAAAGGCCTTGGCAAACGCCCCGGGTTCAGTCTGCGTCGAGGTGGAGGTGGGGAGTTAGAAAAATGAAAAATCCGAGGAGTGGGTATCATCAAATGGATATGCCCTATTTGCCTACAATATCGACATTTGAGCATTTGAATGGTCGACACTGTCGTTGTTAAAGACTTTTAGAGCGTAGTAGATACTTACCAGATCAAGAGCCATCCTTGAATTTGGAATAATAAACAATTGCCCAGGTTATGACCCAAAAACCAAAATATTTACAAAGCTATCGCTCCGTTAGTCAAATAACTCCCATTGTGCCATCATAGCATTCTCTTGGCCTTTTCTTGAAACCCCCTGAATTGTATTCTTATACCTTCTCTAAGCGTCTAATTCTAACTTATCCTCCTTCCCTTTCTCGACATGTCTTCCCTTCGTCCAACCGTCCTCGGTTGTTACAAGCGTTTGATGCGCGCTCGTCTCGTTGCCTTTTCCGGCGACTTCAACGCAATAGAAAAATCCCGCACGGAGCTCCGCATGCACTTCGTGAACAACAAGGCAGCGGCTCCGGAGGCCGTCTTGGGCATGGTGAAGGAGGTGAGGATTCGGGGAGCCGTGGGCAACGATTGCGCCGGCACTAAGAAGCGGTTGATTCTAATGCTCTACCCCCTTCTCAACCCCCCCCCCCCCGTGCAGATGGGTGAGCTTGAAGATATGCTTCTGAATGGTTTGGTACAAGGTGAGGTTCGCCAGTCCGACGACGAGGTGAAGGTGAAGATAGAGCTCAAGAAGGGCAACGCTGAGAGCATGGACAAGGACAGCATCAACCCGATCGAGCACTTGGGGGAGGGGCTGGGGGAGGAGAAGGGGAAGGGGCTGGACGAGGTCAAGCTGGATAAGTCGTAGATTATGGTCGGGCTACGAAAGACGACGACGGACAACGATTATAATTGACCATTTCCTTTCTCAAAGAAATCTGATCCATCATCGTTAGTTTCCATCCCCCCCCGTACAACCCCTCCTCCCTTCCCCTCCTCCTTTCCCCTCTCCTACTTCTTGTTATCCCAGAACTTGATTTCCCCATCCCACCCACACGTCACCACCAGGCAGGGGTCCACCGGGCTCCACTCCACCCCTCTGGTCGGTCCTTTCTTGTGCGCGTTGAACTTGGTAAGGACCCTCCCCGTGTTCCAGTCCCATATCCATAGTTTCCCGTTGCCGTCTCCTCCCACTAGGAACTTCCCGCTTATGCTGAAGGCGAGTTCGCACGCGAAGCCGGCCGCCTGGTGTCCCTTGAAGGCCTTCTTCCTGACAAGCTGGTACCTGTTGGACGCCGCGTACACCTTGACCTCGTTGTCCATGCTCTGCAGGGCCATGAACTCGCCCTCTGGGTGGCAGGCGACCGCCGGCATGGAGTGCATGTCGGGCTCGGATATGTACTTGACGGGGACGCCGATGTCCCACTCCCACACCATGACCTTCTTGTCGTCGCTGGTCGTCACCATCTTCTTGGCGTCCTCGGTGAAGGTGATGGTGTTGACCGCGGCGAGGTGGTGGTTGTACTCCTGGACGACGGTGCCCTTGGTGACGTCGTAGCAGACGACGCGGTTGTCGGACTGACCGACAACGAACAGATTGTTGTCGAGGGGGTAGAACTGGGAGGGTGAAGGGGTCGGTTGGGTGTGTGTGGGGTCAGTGTTGTTGTTTCTTGCAATGCAAAATTTTATTGATAACCTTTCAACTCTACCGTCCTCTCGAACGACCAACTCACCTTTACGCAGTACGGAACTCGGCGCGTGGTGAATGTTTTGAGGCACTCTCCAGTCTCACTGTCCCAGAGTCTAACCCAGCGGTCGTAGCTGCGTATTTGGGGGGGGGGAGTGTTTGGGTTAGTGTTTATTTGCTCGTGTTCATTTCCTCTTTCCCCCAGCCTTCTCTTTCACCCCAACTCTCTTACCTGACACTAAGGAACTGGCTTCCATCATTGCTCCAAGCGATGTCTCTGACCGCGGCTGTGTGTCCTTTATAAACCCTCATAACCTTCCTCCTCGCCACATCCCAGCACTTGACCTCCCCGTCAAGTCCCGCGCTCAGCAGCAGGTGCCCGTAGTCGGGGAAGAACCTCACGCAGTGCACGCCCTTCTGGTGAGCGTTCTTGATGGTGCCCCCGCAGCGGGTTGGGACGTAACAACGGTAGGATGACAGCTCGCTGGGATCGACGGGACGGGTGCCAGCGGGAGGGGTGAGCCAGGAACGACCCTGGTAATCGCGGACGGAGGCACCGTGGAAGGTTGTCGAGGACTCGGGGGCAGTTGCACCGGGAGCCATGCGGGGGGGAAGTAGGTGGGAGAGTTTCCTAAAGGGTGGGTGGGACGGAGGGAGAGAAGTTAGGATTTGCGCAATGTGACGTTTTCGCTGGGTCTTTGAAAGCGATCGTAGCTACAACTCCCTCCCCACCCACTCACCTCTCGATCATTCTGTCGAGATTGGAGTCGTCGTCAGCTTCTTCATCCTGCGCCTTCTTCGCCTTCTCCTTCTCTCTAATCTCCTCCCTCTTCTCCAGCTGGTAGTCGTGCATTTCCCCAGTCTGAACGTTCGTCATGGAATCCTCCATGAGCGCGAGTTCCGCCGCGCTAGGCTTTGTGAAGATACCGAACTGACCGTCGTCCCCGACCAGGTCCTCCTCTGACGCAATATGTGGACCCTTCTTCCGCTTCTTCTTCTTCTTCTTCTTACCCTCAACCCCCCCCTGCTGCCCCACGGGCACGTCGTTCATCTCCCCAGGCCTCTTAACTCCCGTGCTCCGAGAGACGCCCTGCCGCCCGTCGCCAACGTTGACCAGGCCAGAACCGTCGACTGCCTCTGTCCTGCCAGTTGAGTTGTACTGGTCATAGTGGTAGTCAAATGTAGCATTGTCGTACATAACCTGAGGAGGGGGGGGGGGAGGGGAAGGTGAAGGGGGACGGGATTGGATTCGGGATTAGAGGGATATGTTGTGGGAGAGGAAGCAAGCAAGTGAGGAAGCAAATGAGGTGAAGGGGGGAGAATGGAGCAAAATTGACAAGTTTGCGACTCATTTACGACGCATTTATGACGTATTTACGACGCATTTACGGCGCACTCCCCCAATCTCCCACCCCCCTTCCTCCAACACCCCCCCACCCTTCTCCTCTCCTCACCTTTTTGTATACCCCCGCTGCCCCGACATTCCCCTCATTCCAATTATGTTGTTTAAACGTCCCCGACTTCACTGGCGCAACCTGTGGCCCAGGAGCAGGCCCTTGTTGACTAAAGGCATATTGCATATTACTAGCTAGCTTATTTTCACCCTGATCAACGAGGACTAAAGCCTTGGACGATTGTGGGGTGGGTGCATTATTTTGTGAACGGTAGCTAATTGAGGGAGCAGGTGCAGCGTGCATCTTTAGAATTGTGTTTGCAACAGGGGCAGGGGATTCAGATGACGAATCACTGCCGTAGCCTGAAAGGAGATCCATAATTGGGCCACCACTTTTGCACTTTTTGTGGGGTAGAAAAATCCACCCCTGAAAAACACTGCAAATCTAAAAGGAACATCAGTGAATCCGAGACTCAAGCTTCCCTGAGCGTTGATTATCACGTCATTGTTGCAGGCCAAGTCAAAGCGCTCTCCGATGGGGTCGAGGTGGTGTAAAAATGTCCCCCTCCCGAGGAGTTACAAAGTGTCCCATATGTGCCTAATCTTTTGGACCTGCTTAGTCCTAGTCGGAGGGAGGTCATTGACTGAGGTGAATGTGGTCGATATGAACGGGCTGTTCAACACGATCAGTAATTATGCAAGCTCCAGTGTTAACACTGGCAACTCCATCATGGCGAATGGTGACTCTGCGATTTTAGCTGATGGGTCGTATAAATGCTCAGAGGGGACTTGTGCAGATAGTGAGATCATGCTGTACACATATTACTTGAATGGAGAGGTCAAGTGTGTGGAGGACAACGCAAGCTGTGTGTTGGATGGAGAGAATGCAAGAGGAGGGATGTGGGTGAGGGGAACTGGGAGTGGTACACTTATTCTCCGAGCTCTCACCTTCGACAAGGGGGATAGTGCTGTTGGTGGAGGGGTTTACATTAGGGATGGTGCCACAGTGGACTTGAAGCTCTGTATCTTCTCAAACAATAGAGCTACATTTGGTACTTGGGGAGGTGGAGCAATTTATATTGGTAGTACTGGAGGTACTGTAAATGCCTACGGAACAAGCTTCAATGGAAACACAGCAGACTCAGGAAATGGTGATGATATTTACAACAATGCTGGAACCATCACCATCCACAATACGTGCCCTTCTCCCTACTCCTCCAACACTCCAATCCAAGGTAAGACGAGAATGAGGATTGTGTAGTCTGTAGAACCATTCCTAACCCCACAACTCAATTTACGTTACCGCTGCACCAATTCCTATTCCCTTCCCTCTCTCCTTTCCCCAGGGTCTGCTTTGGGCACTTCCGGCACCGTCAACGGCAATAAATACTCGTACTCTGAGTGCTATTACTACTGTGATGCTGGCTACTACAACCCATCCGGTGGAGCTTCAAGTTCAGATTGTGACCCTTGTTCAGCAGGAACGTTCAGTGCTGTTGGAGCAACCTCCTGCTCTAATTGTGCTGCAGGGAAGTTTAGCTCATCAACTGGGGTCTCGCCAGACTGCACCACGTGCCCTTTCGGAACCTACACCTCCAGTCCAGGCTCCTCCGCTTGCACCAGTTGCCCTTCCGGCAAGACGAGCTTCACCAGTGGCGCTACCTCGGACTCCGTTTGTGTGCACGACTCCACCCACGAATGGGACTTCATGGGGTGCTCAGATGAAAGCCCAACTGTGGACGAAACTGACGGAAGCTCCCTCAAGGCAACGGCCAAGAACGGCGCGACCTGTTCTACAGAGGGAATGGTTTTTGATGGCGTAAACGATTGGGTTGACATTGACGACTGGGAGTGGGGTGGGACCACGTCCATCGAGGTGTACGTCAAGTACGACAGCTTCAACAGCTACAGTCCTGTCTTTGATTTTAGCAACGGAGCACAGAGTGACAATGTCAGGTTGGCCAACTCAGGAACTATATCCACAATCGGTTGGAGCGTTCGTCAGGGATTAACGAACAAGTACGTCTCAACGAGCAACTTTGACTCCTCCACCTGGACGCACGTGGTCGTCACCGTCTCAGGCACCACCATGAAGGTCTATAAGAACGGCGCCCTAATTGGAACCAATACAGACGCATGGGAGCCCGTCGTCCTCACTCGTTCCCAGCACTGGCTTGGCCGATCTGCCTGGTCAAGCGATGGCTACCTTGACGGCACCATCGCCAAACTAAAAATCTGGCACAACAAGGAGCTCTCCCTCGAAGAGATCAACGCGCTCCCCAAGATGTCTTGCCTCCCAGGCACTTTCGGTTCCGGCTACCCAGACTGCCAAGTCTGCCCTGCTGGTGCCTACTCCTCCTCCACCGCCTCCTCCCTTTGTACTACCTGCCCAATCGGCACGTACCTCTCTGACGACGGCTTGACCGCCTCTGAACACGACCATGTTGAAGACTGCGCTGTGTGCGAGGCTGGAAAATACAATGACGACGCTGCCACCGACTCCAACCATCACATCTCCTGCAGCGTCTGTCCCGATGGAACCTATAATGCTGATCAAGGCACCAGCGCCGCCAGCCACGTATCATGCACTAACTGCCCTGCTGGAAAGAAGAACGACAAAACCGGAGCCACCAACCACAACGGCGCTGATGACTGTGACCTTTGCTCTCCAGGGACTTACGCCGCAAACCCTGGCTCTGCGACCTGCGCTACCTGCCCCGAGGGCGAGTCTAGCGGACCTGGTTCCACCAATTGCGGAGAATGCCCCGCAGGCTACGTCTGCACTTCTGACGGACGACAGGAACCTTGCCCCTCGGGTAAATATAGCTCCGGGAGCAGTGCGTGTTTAACTTGCCCCCCTGGTCACAAATGTCCAGGTGCTACGGACAAGATCTCGTGCGATGCGGCAACCTACCAGCAGAGCGAAGGCCAGGCGAAATGCAAAATTTGCGGAGCTGGGAAATATCAGCCGGATGAAGGCCAAAACAGCTGCCAGACTTGTCCTGCGGGATACTTCTGTCCCAGGGCGTCCTCCACCGCCCTCCCTTGTGGAACACCCGCCCTCTACTGCCCCGAATCTAGCTCCAGTGTCACCCCTGTAGCGCCAGGCCACTACACCTTGCCTGCCTTGGACGAGTCAACCACCACCCGCTCGGCACAGCAAATATGTCCAGTTGGCCATGTCTGCACTGGCGGAACGAAGAGGTTGTGCAACGACGAAGGCGAGTACTCGGACGAAACAGGGCTCTCTGCCTGCAAGTCCTCCCCTGCAGGTTTCGTGCCAAACACGGGTCACACTGGGATCGTTGCGTGCCCGACAGGCAAGTACTCTTTTGGGGGCGAGACGAAATGCACTGTGTGTTCTATCGGCAAATATAGCGACACTCCCGGATCAGCTGGGTGCAAGGCTTGTGAACTTGGCTCAGTTACAGGCTATGTTGATGATAGAGGCACCTCTTCTTGCCTCCCGTGCCCCACTCCCTCGTATTCAAATAATGGTGAACATTGTAAAAATTGTGACGGAGAGGGTCAATTTAGCGACAAAACTGGGGCCTTTTCCTGCCAAACTGCAAAAGCCGGACACAAGCCGACGGAAGACCGCAAGGGAGAGGAGCAATGCCCAGCAGGAAAATACTCCACTGGCGGAGCTGACGAGTGTCTACAGTGCGGTGAAGGTGAAACCAGCAGCACGGGAGCAGCAGGTTGCTCTACCTGCGCTACTTGTGCTACCGGTAGATACATGATCAATGCCTGCACTCCTACTTCAGAGACAGAGTGCGGAGACTGCCTAGCGGGGACAGCGTCAATTGGAGGCGCAGTGACGGAATGCACTCCGTGCAACGTTGATGGCAAGTACTCAGAGAGAAACCTTGCTAGGTGAGCAAAGGCGTAAATCAAATACTACAGCTCACAAATTTCGGCTCACAAACGCTAACTTTCTTGCTCTTCTGTTCGCTCACCTCAGCTTCTGCCAGACAGCCCCTGCAGGCTATAAACCCTCCTCCGACCGCACTTCCTTAACAATCTGTCCCAAGAATACCTTTTCTATTGGAGCCAACGACACGTGCACAACCTGCCAAGAAGGAACTATTTCCAGGGTTGGTGCTTCCTCCTGCCTCCCCTGCCCCCAGCACGAGACCCCAAATGAGGATACGCAATCTTGCGACTGCATGCCATCCTTCTCCAGAATAGGTGATGGCGACTCATGTGCCTGCAAGGCCGGGGAGACCCTCATGGGTACCTCCTGCGAACCTTGCGAGAAGGGGAAATGGAAGTCATCAATTGGCGTCACGAGCTGCTCTCGTTGCGAGGACACTCTGAAGGGGTCCATCACTGAGAAGCCTGGTTCAACCTCCTCATCTTCCTGCATCTGCCCAATGGCAACATATGACAACGGTGAGGGCAAGTGCATTGAGATTGTTGAGGGCATCAGGAACGACGTTGAGGGCTTGACGCTGGAAGCTCTGACAC
>BRYA01000553.1:0-11488 GCA_030267965.1 Triparma columacea
TCAAACCTGAAACTGTTCTGCACTCAAAGAACGCCTGAGTCACTTCGTCCACGTCCACCTCGTCGCCGGCATAAAAGTCAGTCGTTGCCTGCACAAAGAATGCCAGCGCCTTCGCGGCCTCAAACTCCCCCCTCAGCGCCTCCACCATCTCCCCCTTCCCCAACTCTCTCTCCTCCTTCTCCCTCTTCCTCCGACGAACCTCCCCGAAAGCCCTCTTGGCGAAACTCAAGGCCTTCACGACAGACGCGTTCTGATCGGAAGTGCTCGAGCCGTCGGAGGTGTCTAAACAGGACTTCATGACACCTGCGAGACCCAAATACGTGCGTCCACCACGCAGGGAGTCTCCAGTCCTCTCGTAAAGCTACGAGCGATGGCGAAATGGTTAGTTAAGAAAGCGGATAACCTGACACTTCGCAAAATTCCTCTCACTCACCTCCCCCGCCTTCATCCACAGCCCCACCTCCTTCTCACTCGGGAAGCCTCCTCCCCCTTCCCCCTTCCTCACCCTACCCTCCATATGCGCGAGGCTCTCGCACGCGCTCGCAACCCTCGCAAACTCACACGTCTCCTCCCCCAGCTCCACGCACTCCTCCGCGTAACCTCAGGCTAACCCGAAGTCACCGAGGCCGGCGTGGCAGTCGCCGAGGACCTCGAGAACCGTCAGGGTCAGGGACTTGTAGCCAGGGTTCTTGGAGAGGGTGGACTTGGAGGATTTTAGGAGCTGGTGGGCTCGGGTTATCAAGGGGAGGGATGAGGAGTAGAGACGGAGGGAACAACGGATCCCAGAGAGGGACGCAAGGTTGCCGATTACGGACCACGGGTCGGAGAGGGGGGGAGGAGGAAAGTGGGGTGATTATGTTACCGGAAGGATCAAGCTGAGAAGGGGGGTTGTTGTCGAAAGGAAAAAAGGAAAAGGGTGGTTAGAGGACGATACGTGTAGATGCAGCCTCCCTTCCTGCACTCGCTTCACTCGCCACTTCCCTCACCTCGTAAACGTCATCCTCCTCTCCGTCCTCTATCCCCTCCTCCCCGCAACCACCCCCTCCTTGAAATTGGATGATGAGATATGTTGGAGAGCTCTTCAAAACAGACCAGAAAAAAATTGCAAAACTAAATACTAACTAAAACCATGGTAGGTGGCTCTAGCGGTCATTATTTCCTCCTATCCTTTCTTTGTCATCATATTATCTACTCTCCGGCCATTAGTTATCCGGTTCGACGCCTGGAATGTCCTGTAATTTACTCAACCCCGTTCTCGACCATTGGTGACCTTTGGAACTAAATAGTGGATATCAGCATGTTCCTGCCCCCAATATGCGCCGCCGGCTCGCCAAGAGGGTGGTTACTTCAAAATACCTTCCATTGAGGGCCATAATTGTCCGATTAGCGTCTCAAATCCCTCAAATTTCACATATTTTTCCCACATACCGTCGTCGTGTCCGCAAGACTCCCCACTAACCCTCAATTTTCTCCTCCTTCCTAACAGGGAAAAGAGAAGATTCACATCAGTCTTGTCGTCATCGGCCACGTCGATGCCGGAAAGTCCACCACCACCGGACACTTGATCTACAAGTGCGGAGGAATTGACAAGCGTACCATCGAGAAGTTCGAGAAGGAGGCTGCTGAGCTTGGAAAGGGATCCTTCAAGTACGCCTGGGTCCTTGACAACCTCAAGGCCGAGCGTGAGCGCGGTATCACCATCGACATCGCCCTCTGGAAGTTCGAGTCCCCCAAGTACTCCTTCACCGTCATTGACGCCCCTGGACACCGTGATTTCATCAAGAACATGATCACCGGAACCTCCCAGGCCGATGTTGCCGTCCTCGTCATCGACTCCTCCCAGGGAGGATTCGAGGCCGGTATCTCCAAGGACGGACAGACCCGTGAGCACGCCCTTCTTGCTTTCACCCTTGGTGTCAAGCAGATGATTGTTGCTTGCAACAAGATGGACGACAAGACCGTCAACTACGACCAGAAGAGGTACGAGGAGATCAAGGGAGAGGTCGCTGGATACCTCAAGAAGGTCGGATACAAGCCCATGAAGATCCCCTTCATCCCCATCTCCGGATGGTCTGGAGACAACATGATCGACAAGTCCCCCAACATGGCCTGGTACAAGGGACCTTACCTTCTCGAGGCCCTCGACAAGTGCAACCCCCCCAAGAGGCCCACCGACAAGGCCCTCCGCCTTCCCCTCCAGGATGTCTACAAGATCGGAGGAATCGGCACTGTGCCCGTCGGACGTGTCGAGACCGGAGTCATCAAGCCCGGCATGGTCGTCCAGTTCGCCCCCCCTGCTATCTGCACTGAGGTTAAGTCCGTCGAGATGCACCACGAGAGTCTCCCCGAGGCTGTCCCCGGAGACAACGTCGGATTCAACGTCAAGAACCTTGCCGTCAAGGACCTCAGGCGTGGATTCGTCGCTTCCGACTCCAAGAAGAACCCTGCTTGGGGAGCCAAGAGCTTCAACGCTCAGGTCATCGTCATGAACCACCCCGGACAGATCAGCAACGGATACAGCCCCGTCCTCGATTGCCACACTGCCCACGTTGCTTGCAAGTTCGCCCAGATCCTCGAGAAGATGGACCGCCGTTCTGGAAAGGTCCTTGAGGCTAACCCTAAGTTTGTCAAGGCTGGAGATGCTTGCATCGTCAAGCTTGAGCCCTCCAAGCCCCTCTGCGTCGAGAGCTTCACGGACTTCCCTCCCCTCGGAAGGTTCGCCGTCCGTGACATGCGCCAGACTGTCGCCGTCGGCGTCATCAAGAGCGTTGAGATCGATGACTCCAAGAAGAAGTAAGCGATGCTAGGATAGGAGAGAGAAAAGCGGAGGAACACTGGACTAGCGATAAATCGATAAAGCCAAGTAGTAAGAGAAAAGCCCTCCTTTTATTTTTATTCCACACCCTGTTATTGTCTGAAAGTTCGGTTTAACTACGACTGTTACCGTCAAAAGCAAGAGTTAGTAACTGCCAGAGGAAGTGGTCCCACGCGAAGCTGTCTCCAGGCTCAAATCACAACAAAGCAGCCCTTATTTTTGACTGAACAACGTACTGCTTTTTTTGTACACATCGGAGTCTTCCATATATATATTCAATTAGCCTTATAACGTTTAATTTTCTGAGGAGGTACTTGGGGCTTCAGACCAAGCTTCTCCATTCTCGAGGCACCGGCACAAGGGCAGGGAATTACATGGGGGATAGGATAGATGGAAAGAAACGGAGTAAACTCCAGATTGATCAAGCTCAACCTACACACACACCAACCCCAGATCCCCGAACCAGATGGTATGAGTCTATCCATGAGCTTCAAAATCAATCTACCCCATCGACGACTGTCAGAAATAGCCACAAGTCACCCCAAACGCCCATCTTAGCACCTACTCTCCCTCTCCCTCACTCTCTTCTGCCCAATCCTAATTTTCCCAACGTCGATGTCATAATTCCTTGCTATAATGCTTCTTCAACAATTGAAGCTGCCCTTTCCTCTGCATATTATCAGAATTACGAGGGGCTGATATCGATAGTAACCTACGATGATAACTCTGTGGACGAGACTGAGAAGAGAGTTTTAGAGTTTCGCTCCTCGCACCCTTCCACACCTTCCAGGAAGCTCATTCATAAATCTGCTCCTCCTGACAAGAGGGACCCAGGCGGTGCGGGGTATGCACGAAACCGCTGCGTTGAGGCTGGGAGCGGGGAAGTTCTTGTGCTCTTAGATTCTGACGATGTGATGATGCCTGCTAGAGTGAAGGAGCAGGTGGAGCTTTTGATGTCCTTGAAGGTGAGGTGGGGGGGAGGCCACAGATCTCTTCGCTCTCCACCGCCAATCTCCACCGCCGCTCTCCACCGCCCTCGCCCCCCCCCTTCCCCATAATGCTCCCCCCCCTTACCAAAATCCCTCTTTATTCGCTTCGCTCATCACTCGCTCACACTCATGCAGGACGACGAGCGCAGTCGTGCTATTGTGGGTTCCAAGTTTTACAGGGACCCGGCGAACAGCACTCACCACTACACGAACTGGGCAAACGGCCTATCCCCGGATCGCCTGTACCTGGAGCAGTACCGAGAGCTCACCTTGCTGCATCCGACTTGGTGCATGATGCGCTCTCGCTTCGAGTATCTCGGTGGATATGTTCAAGCGGACGGTGGCAGCTTAGTGTTGAAAACGACTGACATTTCGCCCCCAAAAGTGACGACGACCAAACCCCCCCCTTTCCCTCTCATCCTACCCTCTGAGCCCGCCTCCTCCCTCATCCTCGCGGAGGACCTCCGGTTGTTCTACTCCCATATGAAATGTTCGGGCCTCCTCTATCAAGCCCCCTCTGTTCTCCTCATGTACAGGCATGCCCTCAACTCCTCTCAGTCCTCGCGTACGCCTCGGGACTTGCTAGTCAAGCTTAGGTTGCAGGCCTTCTCTGACAGGGTCCTGAGCAAACCGCCCTTTTCCTCCGGTTTCTGCGTGTGGGGGGCGGGCAGGGACGGGAAGGCATTCGTCAAGGTAAGGGTGTGGCGTTAGCCGGGGGCTGGGAGGGTTGTCCCAAGTTGCCTCCTGCCTCGTGCAAAAGATGCCTGCCTTTACGCCTCAACCTCACCCCTCCCTACTTTCCCCCTACTCGCCCCCTACTCGCCCCCTACTCGCCCCCTACTCCGCTCTTCAGTCGCTCTCCCCGCCACTTCTATCTCTTGTGCGCCTCATGGTTGACGTGGACGAGAAGAAGATAAAAGTGAGTGGCAAGGTTCTAGTCTGATTGTCCATAAGCTGCCCCCCCGACCCCCCCTCAATATCCACACCTCACCCACCCTCACCCGGAACATCACCCGCAGGGCGGCTATTACTTCAACCGCGCCTTGGACTGCAAGATTCCCATCAAGCACTTTACGGCACTCAATTCCCCCCCTCACTCTGATCTTCCCGTGGTGTGCTGTGTCGCCATGTATAGAACTGGCGGTAAGCTTGAGGAGAACGTTGCCAGTGTGAGCAGGGAAGAGGGCGTGAGTTTGTGGCACTTCTTCTAAAAGTTGGGCTGGTGTGTTCTCTTTGCTATAACGTCCTTGTTAAATTACTGTTGTTGGAAGAGCACAAGCCCCCTTTTCGTTATGGATCGTGTAAGAACGGTCTTTAGTGTAAAGACTGGTCCGGTCTTGACCGATCCTGAATTGACCAAGACCGGTCCCAGAATTCAAATTACGTCACGACGGTTCGGACCGTGGCAAGAAAATCCGCTTTGTTAAGTGCAGGAGTTGCAGTTACAGGGGGGCCAGGGGCAGGATGAGGAGAAAACCGGAAGAAGAAGATCAGGATTTTTTCTGAATAGCTTTTGGGAAGTTTTACCGTCGTTACTCCAGTCCTTCGGACGCTGACTGCTTCTAAAAATACTTTTACTCCCTTCGTATCTAGCTGAATTCCTCTAGGAGTGCCAATTTCTGTTGATTCAAAGGCCCCTTAACTGGATCGGTGCCATCTTCACACCCTATACAGCGTTGGCCCCGCTATTTGGCCGTGTATTTTGCGATGCAATCCTCCACAGATCTTCGCCTGATTGACATTCAGGTTGAGATTTGCAAGCGAAAGACCTTGGCGACGGAGTGCACAGAGAGGGGCAACGAGCTTTTCGACAAAGGTGATTACGAGGGTGCAATGGTGGAGTACGACGCGGCACTAGCCTCGGTTCCGAATCACACGGAGGCTCTGGGGAATAGGGCCAATGTGAAATCAGCTTTGAAAGATTGGGTAGGCTGCATATCAGATTGCGGAAGGGTGCTCGAGCTGTCTTCCAAGGTAAGGAGGATGGGATGGGGGGGGTCAAGTAAAGTATCCCGCCCCAACCTACCCCCCTCTCGGACCAACTAACTCGCACTAACTCACATCAATCCCCGCCCCAACCTACCCCCCTCCCGGACCAACTAACTCGCCCTAACTCACATCAATCCCCCCCCAAACACCCCACCTACCCCCTTAACAGCGTCGTGGCGGTGCTGCGCTTTCCACCTCAACCCCGGATCGATCCTCCCTATTCAACGAGTCAGTTGTATACTACACCCGCGCCGAGGCCCACTATCACCTCCGCAAATACTACGACTGCCTCTCCGACTGTGACTCCTCTCTCCTCCTCCAGCCCAAGTTCCCCGAGGCCCTGTGCTGCAGGGGGGCCGCCCACAACGCCCTGGGGAGCTTCAAGCAGGCCAAGACTGACCTCGACCTTGCTATTCGGACGAGGCCACGGTATGGGGTAGCAAGACGGCATAGGGGCATCGCGGCTTACATGATGAAGGAGTATGGGGAGGCCGTTAGGGACTTGAGGGAGGCCAAGGCGATAGAGGGGGGGGAGCTGGCGGGGAGGTGGCTGGAGAAGGCGGAAGAGGCGCTGAGGAGGGAGGAAATTGAGGCGATGAGGAGGGGGGAAGAGCTCTGCAGGAGGGAAGAGGGTGGTGGGGATGCGGAGGGTGAAGAGAGTGGAAGGGGAGGAAGGTATAATTCATCTTCTTCATCCGCGCCACCATCCGCTCCTCCCCCTCCCCCTCAGTTTGCCCCCTTCTCATCCTTTATCCTCCCCGAGTCAAAGGTGTCCCCTCCCCCTGGCGCTTCATGGGAGACTGATTCTATTTCCTCCGCCGCAACCTCAGGGGTCGCAAAGAGTCTTGAGCACGACCTTTTCTGCATCGAGGTGGCTGCAATAGTAGACACTGTGATAGCCGTGGGTACGGCGAGCGTAATGGGGAGCATGCACAAGGTCTCAGAGCAGATGTGCTTAGCGGTCGCACTGCAGATGCAGAGCCAGACGAAGATCGGCCTTATGAGGGCGCTGAGGGAGCAGTACATATCGGACAACATGAGGAATGTCTTCCAGCAGATTCAGGTCGAGGCGTTGGTGGATACAGCGATCGCAGTGGGGACGGCGAGCGTGGTGGGGAAGATTAGGGGGGGGGCGGACAATGAAGTGAGCGAACAGATGGTGATTAACGCCGCCATGCAGATGGAGAACCAGGTGAAGTACGGGCTCATCAGGATGAAGGAGCAGTATATCGCAGACAACGTCAGGCACGTGTTCCAGAATGTTCAGGAGAGTGAGCAGAGCACTGGGAGGAGGTTCAGTTGGAGCCATCACATGGGTATGGGGAGGAGGAAGACGAGGGAACACAGCTTGAAGGAACTGGAGACCATGAGGAAACACTTTGAGGAAGCTGAGAGAGACTTGGGGTAGAGAGTGAGGGATGTTGGCCCCCAAATAAAATTGTTTTGTATCAGTACACTATCAAACGGTTAAGCCTTATCAAACGATCCCCCAAAACGACTCCACCGCCCCCGCAATCCTCGCCGCCGCCGCTGCCCCGCTAAGGTTGTACTCGCTGATCTTGTAAACATCCGTAACGTAAGGATTCCTCTCCGTCGTTATGTTATCGCTAGCCATCGCACCCAGGACGAAAGCAACGTCACCGACGGGGGAGTCAGAGGACGACTTGGGAGTGAGGAGACGACGGGCTAGGGAGAGAGGGGAGTAGAGGTCACCGTCAACCTCGAGGCCGACACACCTGGCACCACCAAGCTTGGAGCCGAAGTCGTTTCGGATCACCTTGAGGAGAGTGGTGCCGGTGGTCGACTTTATCTTCATCTTGTGGAGGAGCTGGACCATGAGACCGGAGAAACGCTTGAAGGTACGGGGGATGCGGATGGACGGGTGCACGTAGATTAGGACATTGTTGGTGGTGCGGATGTAGATCTGCATGCGGTTGGCCTTGTTGAGAGGTGAATCTATTAGGGTGAGGAGCATCTGGTGAGTTATGTCGGGGCGGTACATTTTAGGGTCCTGAGGTGGGTAGGGGAGGAGTGGAGTGGAGGAGTGGAGTGGAGGAGTTTGTGTGAGAAGGTGATCATAATACTTTTGATTTCATGGCATATACGCAATTTAAAGCATTGCATCGTCATCTTCCTATTACATATCCCCCCTCACCTTCTTCCACTTCCTACACAAGTCCCTATGATCGTCACAATTGAGCAACTCGAAGTCTCCCTTCCTTGTCTTTACAGTCTCTAGCTTTGCATCGTCAAGTAGGAATATTATCTTAGACTGGTCGCCTTCCTCGTCATCTGAGGAGTCGCTATCGATGGATGAGGCCTTGCGTTTGTTTGACATTCAGATATTTGAGGAAATGCAGATTGATGGTGAAACTGGAACAAATACAAAGGAATCCCCATTTATTCCCCCTTTGAACATTTTGGGGATCTTAACAACATTCTTTATGGCTTCAATCGTATCAAACCCCACAGAAACGAAAAATGAAAGCTCAGTTGATGCCAAGAAGGGAAATGAGAAGGGAAATATTTCTCCCCTAGTCGAGGCCACTATTTCAGAGGCTGCTGTGGGGTATGATGTTGAGGTTGCTGCGGAAAATGCTGAAGATACCGCGGATATCGCTTCCGACTCTGACGATTCCGATATGGACGGTCTAGGTTTCATGTTTGACAATCTCCAGGCCACCAAGTCCTCAACCTACACCCTACCTTTACCCCTCTGCGAGGGGTCGTCAAAAGATCAGATGGAGATAAGAGTAAGCATAGAGGCGATAGACGACAACCCGGGGGCATGCATATCTGGGCACTACCTTTGGCCCGCTAGCATGTTGATGGCGAATCACCTGGTGAATAACAGGTTGGACTACCAGGGGTACAACAGGGCCTTGGAGGTTGGATCAGGGAGCGGGATGGGGGGGATTGTTACGGCACTTATTGGAGGTGGGGAGGTTGTTATGACGGACCATGATCATGGGGTTCTGAAGAGGTGCGAAAGGAACACGGAAATTACTGATGAGGTGGGAGGGGAGGGGCAGAAGGAGATTAAGGGAAGGTGCAAGTTCCAAGAGGTAAGGTGGGGGAACAAGGTAGATATTGATAGGGTTGGGGAGGGGGGGAGGTTCGATCTTGTGGTGGGGGCGGATGTAATTTACAGCAGCGAGGTTGTGGGGATACTATACGAGACTGTTGGGGGGGTGATGGAAGAGGGGGGCGTTTTCTTGATGGCACAGAGCTTCGTGTATGACGAGGATACAGAGAGGGAGATTGAAAAGGAGTGCGAGAAGAGAGGGTGGAAGAGGAATGTACTATTTGAGAATTGGGAGGAGGAGGGGGAAGGGGAGAGGGGGAAAATTCAAACCTTTGGGAAGAAAGCTTAACAGGACGCGATTTCACTTCAAAAAATATCTGTAATACATATTGTATATCCTTGACCCCCAACACTTCTGCGTCATTCATTCCCTCCCCCCCTCCCTCCCCCCCCTTCACCTCCGGTTTCTCCCACACGCTCTCCCACGACGGTGTTGCAGGAGTAAGTTTGAGAATTAGTTTCATCTCACTTTGCCTCCCACACGTCAAGAGTCTTTGCTTGCTGTGGACTTCGTTGTTGGTCATGATGTCGGGCTTGTTGTTGGACTCGTTGTTGGACTTGTTGCTCGACCCTCGACGCAGCCATCGCTGGGTTGAAAACGCGTCCTTGTTCTGTGCGCTCCGTGGGCACGTTCGCCTTGCTGCTTGATCTGCCCGCCCTCCCCTTGAACTTCTCATAGTGTTTTTTCCTCTTTGCTTCCCTTTGCCTCTCCTTCTCATGCTTGCTCGTGATTTCGCCCCCCAAATCTGTCGCCTCCTTGCTCAAACTCCTTCCCTCCCGGTTGAATTTCCAACCTGGTGTATGTCCAAGACAGTCTCGCTCTCGTTCCCCCCCCCTCCTGCACGCACGTCAACAAGAAACCAAATGTTTTTCATCGTTCTGTATTTTTTTTTTATCTTCCCCTCTTCATCCCCCTGCTTCTGCCCCCTTTCCCCCTCACCCCCCAACCACCCCCCCCCTTTTTTTTCCCTTTCCCTTTCCCTTCCCCCCCCCCTTCCCCCATCCCTCACCATCACTCCGGCTTCTCCCACGCAGTCTCTCCCGTCACTGCGTTCCAATAGTAAACCTCCCCCGAACCCTCCTGAGTGACCTTCTCCCAAACGTCCTTCCTTTTTGCAGCCCCAATCTCCCCCCTTGATCCCTTCTCCTTTTCCTTGGACACCCGACTCATCGGATTAGAAGCTCTTAAGACACTTTCGGTCTTGGTGGTCTTCCCATCCTCCTCTTCCGATATGTAAATATCCTGCATCTGTATTCCCCTCATTTCTCCCCTTGCAACGTCATCTAGTGACCTATCCGCATCAGTCTCAATCTCCGCCTGAGCCCCAACCTCAGTCTCCCCTCCCGACTCTGACTCTTCCCCTCTTCTATCCCCCCCCCCACCCCTTCTCCCACCCCTCATAACCCCAAGGGCCAAAGATTTCTCACTCCTGTTCAAATCGTTAAACGACTTCCAACTCCAAAACACGAACATCACAACGAGAAGGAGGCTGCAGACCAGCATGAGCAGTCCTAATCCTACCGCTTCATAGCTATCCTCGACCAAATTCTGCGACTTCATAAGGAAGGACGCTACAAAGGTCAATTCAATCATTGCGCTGCTGAGGATGGCAATGTCTGTGTCCCTCTTCTCGGCGTAAGGCTCTACCTTTGCCAAGAGGACAGTGTACACTGCAGCCATTATCAGCCCCGTGGCCAGCTGGGTGAAGGTTCCCGGCTGCGAGGGCAATTTTTGATCGAGGGTGAGGGGGGGAAACACACACACCCTTTGTAAGACTAGCTTCGCTCGCCGCTCCCCCCCCACCCCACCCCCCGCCTCACCTTGATGATGCTCAGCAAACCCGTCATTCCCAACCTTCTCGTCGTTTCTGCCACCTCCCAGTACCAAAACTCTGGCTTGTACGGGTCCCACAAGAATATGAGACCCTGGATGCCCTCGTCCTTTTCCCTCTCCTCAACTGGCCTTTTTATCCTGTCCTTCTTTTTCCACAACAGGTAGAAGTACAGGGCTGGTACACACACCGGGAATATGAAAATCATTATGTAACCGAAAATCTCCCATACCAACCTTCCTTCATTATCACACCTGATGTGGTAGTCGCCCCTGAGAAACTCTCTCCCGTCGTCCAGCTTGTCGCAGGGGAATAGACCAAACACAGCAGTTGTGATTGTCGGCAAAGTCAGGTACGTTATCGCAATCGCCGCCGTGTGCATCTTGTTCCTCCTCTTCTTCATTAAAACACCGAAGATGAACAGCGCTCCGCACAGCGCAATCACAGGGAGCGTCGTTGCAGCAGTGCGGTTGTAGTAATTGAAGGTACCGCCTGTCCAACATCCCATGGGTACAAAGGTGAAGACGTCGAGCTTGAAGACCTGCGAAGCTTCGACGACTTTCTCGTAGCTCTTTGGGAGGGATATGGAGGGGATCACACGAGGAAGTGAGGCGGTAATCTAGAAAGAGGGGGAGGGGGGGGGAGGAGGGGGGGAAAGGGGGGGTTAGGCATTTGATGCATCTTCTGTCTCTCTCAACTCAACTCACCTGACCGCTTGCGAATATCACCTTCACCCCGTTCTTCATCTTCTTCCATATGTGTTTGCCCTTGCCATTCT
>BRYA01000553.1:17166-33641 GCA_030267965.1 Triparma columacea
TCTGTCCCCCACCCATGTCCCCCATCCCCCCCATGACGGGTGGTGGAAGGCTTCCCCCCCCCCCCATCCCCCCTCCCAATCCCCCGAAGCTGTTCGCCGAGGTCCCCGCGAACGGGTCTGCAGCTTGCACACTCTGCTGCTGCTGTTGTTGCTGAGGGGGGGGGGCGGCAAAGGGGTCAACGACGACTTGACCTTGCTGCATTTGGTTACCCATCGTAGGCGCCGGTGCAGGAGGTGCGGCGAAGGGGTCGATAGGCAATGTCGCCGTTGCCGGCGCTGGTGCCGAAGGCGGTGCAGCGAAGGGATCCGCCATGACCGCGCCGACCTCCTGCTGCTGCTGCTGCTGCTGGGGAACGACGACGGGGGGCGCAGACATTGCAGCGAGGAGGTTGTCAGGTTCCGGGGCCGACGCTTGTGTGGGGGCTGCCGCGGGCTGGGAAGGTGCCGGGGCGTCCAATAAAGCACCCGCTAGTCCCCCCCCTCCTCCGTCCACGCGCCTACCGGGGGTGTCCCTGGAGGAGGGGGCTAAGAGGCCACCGGGCCGAAGGGGCTGGGAGGCCTTCCCAGCGGCTCTCTGCGCCCTCCTTTTGGCCGCGGCTGACATTTTAGCACCGCCCTCGCTCTTGGTCTCAATCTTGGGGACTGCCACCCTGATCTTCTGCCCCTCCTTGAGGGAGTAGTCGACGGTGGGTCCTGTGAATTGCGGGGGGGGGTTCTTCTCCTGCTCCCTCTCCCTCCTGCTGTCCTCTAGGCTCGTGTTGAAGTCGAAGGCGTCGTTCCTTTCGTTGAACGCTAGGCCTATGAACATGTGCCGTCCCTGGGCGTTCTCGATCCTGAGCACGAAGTACCTGGAGCTGTCGATGCACCTGTCGACGGCGCCCTCCTTGTAGGGGCAGACGGCGAAGGTCACGTTGTCCTCGGATGTGAGGATGATAGCACACTTGTCCCCTCTCTCTACGACCTTCACCAAGCCCTGCCAAACCTCCTCGGTCCAGTCTGCTCCTCTCCATCCTGCTGCGGAGGACCTGGGAGGGGGGTATCGTGTAAATTGTTGAGGTCATCGTGTGTGTGGTCATTGTGGTCATTGTGGTCACTAGTTGTAATTGTTGTTGTTGATCTTGGCAACAAGAGGAACAAGAAGTCATCGGTAACATCATTGCCGTCATCTTCATGTAATCTTCATCGCCGTCATCGTTATCATCGTTGTCATCATTCTCGTCATCATTCTCTTCATCACTTCCAACATGTATCCCCTCCTCCTCTAATCTCACCTTGGCGGCAACTTAAAAACATGAGCATTACGTATAACTGCTCTTACTCTTTCAATTACGGGTTCACTCATCCTATTTTACTCTGTGATGACGTTACTATGAGTTATACGGGCGTTAGAGGGGGATAAATTGTCAACAAATCCAACGCATCCTCCGCATCCTCCGCTGCCTTCTCTTTTCTTTCACTAATAATACTACTTTACACCCAATGCTTCTCCTTTACGACCTCATTAGCCTCATAACTCTCAAAGCACCGGTTCACAAGCGCCAATATTTCCCATGAAAATCTCACCTCCAAAAAAATGGCCAAACTGGTTCGCCTTATTGGCCAAACTGAAAGAGGTTAAGGACATCATCCACCCCCATACTCCTTACCGCTTGATACTCCTACCATCCAACCCACCGCACCCCCCATCGCTCCAAATACCTTAACTGTCACCACCGCGATGCCCCCAATTACCTCTCCCCTCCCCTCCTCTCCTCCCTCCCCTGTCCACCGTCCTCATACAGCTTCAAATGTATCCCCAACAACCCACGATCAGGACGACGACGACGCCCTTGAGTATAGTATGGACGACTCTCACATCCCGGGGTCGAGCGATGGCAACAACTTTGACTCTAGCCTGTCAGTTCTGACACATGGTTCCAACCGAAAGAGGCGGAAGAAGCCTGAAAAACTGCAAGGGGACCTCAGAATGACTAGACCCGCGGGTCTATCACCCCAGCATATCCTCAACTCCTCGTCGCCTACCTTCTTTTCATCCCCCCCACCCCTAACTGGTCCCCCTGTTGCAGGGTCTGGCAGCAATGTTGCAAAGGACAAGAAGCAGCCTCACAAACACAAGCGCAAGAAGAAGGACATAGGGACCGTGTTCCAGCGGGACTCTCCGGACGCGAAAAAGACGCTCCGTTCGTTCTTGCTGAATTTCACTGATGAGCAGAACTTCTCAATCAAGGACACAATAGGTGAGAGAACTATCTATCAGCCTCCACAGCGATCCTTTCGCTCCGCAGTTTTAACCCCCCCCCCCGCCACCCGCAGATCTCCATCAGCACTCCCTCGACACCGGCAAGGAGGTGACGAACGTGATGGTCCAGGAGATATGTGTAATGAAGCCCGACATGACTTCCCTCAACCTCACCAAGTGCAGCTCCGTGACAGACGTTGGCCTCTGGGCCATCGCCCGCCACTGCACCTCCCTCCGTCACCTGACCCTCAGCCAGTGCGAGGGCGTAACCAACATAGGCCTCCGGTCCCTCGCCATGAAGTGCACGGGCGTGCAGACGCTAGACTTCTCAAACTGCAGCAACCTCGACGACAACGCGCTCAGGGTCATTGCGGCGGGGATGTGGGGCCTGCAGACTTTCACGCTCACGGGATGCCCCAACATTACGGACTCGGGCATAGCGGAGGTTGCAAAGGTGAGAGGTGCTGCCCCCCCTCTCCCCCCTCCCAAAGGGATCTCGCCCGAAAAAACGTCCATGCTCACACACGACCCTCTCCTCCCGCTCCCCCTCGCCCTTCCACTTCACAACCTCAGTGCTGCCACGACCTCCGCAACCTCGACGTATCCAGCTGCGAGAAGGTCGGTGAGTACGGGGACAAGGCGTTGCTGGAGGTTGGGAAGTACTGCCACAACCTGAGGAAGCTCAACATGTACGGGTGCAAGCACGTGGGGGACGCGGGGATCAAGGCCATCGCGAAGGGGTGCAGGCAGCTGAAGGAACTCAGGCTGACGGGATGCAAGGACCTTTCGGGGAGCGCGGTGAAGAGCCTGGCGACGCACTGCACGAACTTGGTGGATCTGTCCATCTCGAATTGCCAGAAGATCGAGAATAAGGACATCGTGAAGCTCGCGAAGAACTGCACGAGGCTGGAAAACCTCGACGTGTCGGAGTGTGGGAACATCACATCCAAGGGTCTCACGACTCTCGCGCGTGAGTGCCAGTCTCTGATTACCATGAACCTCTCAGGTTGCTCCTCCATCGACGACGACGCCCTTAAGGTCCTTGCCACTGGCTGCGTCGGCCTGCGCAACCTCAACCTTGCCAACTGCCAGGGCATCACGGAGGTAGGGATCCGCGAGATCGCTCACGGCTGCACTGGGATCGGGTACCTCAATGTGTCCAACTGCAATGCGATATCCCGCAGGTTCCTGATGCACCTTATCAAGGAAATGCAGTTCTCGGACCCGGCGCACACGTACTTTGGGTACCAGCCAAAGCCGGACGCAGACGAGTTGAGGCGCAAGGCGAAGGAGCTGCAGGAGATGGAGAGGTGCGCGATTGCACTGCAGAGGATCATCAGGGGGACTCTAGCAAGGGGCGGAGTGAAGGAGGTGAGAATGAACAAGCGAGGAGGAAGAGCTTCCCGAGGAAGAGAGAAGCGAGCTGCTCAATCAAAGTACTAACGCAACCCTTCGCTTCTTGCAGATCCGTCGGGCCCACGTAATAAAATACCAGCTCCCCAAGGCCCAGGCTTGGGTTCGGGGGTACTTGCGCCGCAAGAAGTGGCACAAGGTCCTCCGCAAGCGCCTCGAGCACTGGGCGGCCTCCCTCATCAGGGCCTCTTGGAGGGGCCTCCAGGATCGAAGGTTTGTGAGGCGCATGCTCAACGTCAAGCAGGTAAGAAGGAATGAAGAAGCGAAAGAGAGCACCGCGACGAGACGTTGGCAGTGCATGCATAATGGATTTCTTTATCGAGGAGGGGCGACCAAAATTACATACCCTGTTGTCACTTGTGTTGAGCATAAACCACTAACACACCCCCCTCTGTTTCTCGCCTTTTTAATCCCAGGACTACGACATGCGGGACAGGACCTCCGTCCACATCCAGCGGCTCTTCAGGGGCCACATCGGCAGGAAGATCATGCAGGCTGTAAGAGACGAAATCGCTCGACTACAGCTCGCCGAGGCGCAGAGGAGGGCGCGCCTCGAGCGCGCTGCCACAATCATCGAGCGTTCTCGCCGCGGCTTCGTCGCCAGAATGATCGCAGAGGAGCTCCGCCTTGAGAGGGAACGGCTCAGGGCCCTCGAAAGGCTCCGGCTCAAGTCGGCGAGGTACATTCAGCGCATCTGCAGGGGCTACCTGGGAAGGATCGTCGCGAGGTCGAAGCGCTCAGAAAGGGAGTTCTTCGAGCTCCAGTGGCGCTGCGCGAGAAAGTTGCAGGCTTGCTGGAGGGGCAAGCTGGGAAGGGACTTGGCCCGCACGCGCAGGGACTTCAGGGAATTCCAGAGACAGACCACCGCGGCCACCAGGATCCAATCCACGTGGCGCGCCTTCCGCGGCCGTCACCTTGGAAAGGTTGCCGCCTCCCTCGCTGGCCTTAGGGAGCTCGAGCAGATCGCGGCGAGGCGGATCCAGTCGTGCTTCAGGGCCAGACAGGGTAGGGAGCTCGCCAAGTCCAAGAGAGACGCCATGGCCGAAACCCTCAAGCGGATGCGCGCCGTCCTTGTCTGCCAGAGGGTATTCAGGGGACACAAAGGGAGGGAGAAAAGTGCCGTCCAGAGGGCGCTCAAGGGCCTCGAGCACAAGGCCAAGCCGTTGTACGCCAAACTCAAGAAGGAGGAGCTTGAGCTGGAGACGGTCAAGGAGAAGATCGCCTTCACTAATGGCGTCTTGGCGCCCCTCGCCAACGATACCAAGGAATTAGAGAAGGAGATCGCCCTTATTATGCGTTCCAAGGCAAAATTCTGGGACTCGGACAGAATTTCCGGCGCACCCCAGCGTTTTGTTACCGACTGGCTCAAGATTCGTCTGGACGAGCAGGTCGCAGGCTCCAGGGACAGGGTCGAGGAGCTTGAGGACCAGATCGCTGAGCTGCAGATCAAGGAGAGGGAGAAGCAAAGGCACATCAGGCACATTTCGAGGGAGCTCGTGCCGCTCACCACGGGAACTATTGAGAAGACCAAGTACGAGAGGACTCAGTACTTGAGGCACAAGGTCAGGGCCGAGAAGGCCGCGAGTACCGACATCCAGAAGGTGTTCAGGGGTTACTTTGTGCGCGGCGCCGTCTACGATCCCTCACGAGACTTCTGGGTGGAGGATTACGACACGACGACTGGGCAGAACCTGTACATCAACAGCTGGACGAACGAGACAAGGTGGAGGAAGCCGCTCGGCATGAGGCTGTCGGAGGAGTTCAACTTGGCGCTGAAGCAGGGGACGGGTG
The DNA here is from genome assembly GCA_030267965.1 of Triparma columacea. Classification (NCBI taxonomy): domain Eukaryota; class Bolidophyceae; order Parmales; family Triparmaceae; genus Triparma; species Triparma columacea. The sequence goes on from BRYA01000553.1 coordinate 22,610, forward strand.
GGGGGGAGGACCTGAGGAGGGCCGGAGAGTGGGTCGAAATGAAGGATAGGCAAAGGGACTTGACCTACTACTTCAACAACTCCACTAACAAGTACCGCTGGAGCGAACCCGAGGAGTTCCAAGACGACCAGGTCGAAACAAACGACGATTGGTTCGACGCCCAGGATATGGATCAGCTTGTTCTCCAGAGCCAACCCACAGGGAAGGAGATCGGGACGAGCTGGTTGGAGATGTGCGAAGCCGACGTTGGTGAGACCTTTTACACTCACAAGTTCACGGGGGAGGTGAGGTGGAGCTTGTCTCCACGCAGTGCCTTCATGAGACACTCTATGGGGCACGCCGATGAGGTTGGGGAGTACGAGGGTGGCGGGGAGGGAGAGGAGGGCGAGGAGGAGGAGGAAGTGGTTTTAGGAGACTGGAGAAGAATTGCGGATACCAGCGGAGTTTATTACATTAATGATGTCACGGAAGAGTCTCAGTGGGACCCACCACAGGCTTTTTTGGATGCCGGGTATACTTGAGAGTACAGAGGCGGAGGATGGAGGAAAAAAATTGTTGTTGTTTCATTTCAATCCTATTTCGATTCTATTTTCACTTTTTGTTTGCACCTAAACGACATTTCACTTCTTCGTCGCAGCATGGGCTGCCGCAAGGCGCGCAATGGGAACTCTGAAGGGAGAGCAACTGACGTAGGAAAGGCCCGTCTCGTAAAAGAACTTGACAGACCTGGGGTCTCCTCCGTGTTCCCCGCAAACACCGATCTTCAAGTCTGGCTTGACCTTCCTCCCCTCCTCAGTGGCGCGCTTGACCAAAGAACCGACACCTTCCTGATCAATGGTAACAAAAGGGTCATCTAGAAGGATTCCCTGGGACTTGTACTCGGGGATGAAGGTTCCGACGTCGTCGCGACTGTACCCAAAGGTCATCTGGGTAAGGTCGTTTGAGCCGAAAGAGAAGAAGTCGGCCTCCTCGGCAATAAGATGAGCGGTAAGGGCAGCCCTGGGGATCTCAATCATGGTCCCGACCCTGCGGAAGAAGGGGTTGGGGGTTTGCGTTAGTTTGTAAAGGGGTTGGGGTGCGAGGTGACGGAATGCAGCTCACCTGTAATCGCAGGTTTTGCCCGTTTCGGCGAATACCTTGTCGGCGGTCGCGCGGATGAGCTTCGCCTGGTTACGGAATTCCTCAACCTTTCCAACAAGCGGAACCATGATGTCGGGCTTGGCGTCAATTCCCTTTTCAATCGCGTTGAGGGCAGCCTCAATAACCCCGCGGGCCTGCATTTCAATGATTTCTGGGCGAGTGATACCGAGCCTGCAGCCACGGAGGCCAAGCATAGGGTTGACCTCAGCGGCGTCCTTGATCTGTGTCGTGAGGTCCTCCATGGAGAGGGAAAGCTCAGACGCGAGCTTCTCGAGGATTTCCTTGTCCTCGAGGGAAGGAAGGAACTCATGGAGGGGAGGATCGAGGAGGCGGATGGTGACAGGGAATCCATCCATGGCCTCAAAGATTCCCTCGAAGTCAGAGCGCTGGAAAGGGAGGAGGGAGGCGAGGGCCTCAGCCTCTTGTTCCTTCGTGTTTGAGAGGATGAGCTTGCGGACCTGGCCGATGCGCTCGGGTTCAAAGAACATGTGCTCAGTGCGTACAAGGCCAATGCCAACTGCCCCGTTTTTGCGAGCTTCGCGAGCATCCTCGGGAGTGTCAGCGTTGGCAAGGACGTCAATCTCACGGATATCATCCACCCAATTCATGAACTCCTGGAGGTCGCCCTTGATGGTGGGGGGGGAAACGGCAATTTTCGAGTTCATGACTTCCCCGGTGTTCCCATTGAGCGAAATGACGTCTCCCTCCTTAAGGGTAACGTCGCCAATGGTGAGGGTCTTGGCCTCCTCGTCAATCTTGAGGGCGCTGCAACCGCAAATGCAGGGCCTTCCCCAACCACGGGCAACGACAGCGGCATGAGAGGTCATGCCGCCACGGGCAGTGAGGATTCCCTCAGCGGAGTACATGCCAGCGATATCGTCGGGGGAGGTCTCGTCACGGACGAGGATAGAAGGGATGCCTTTTTCCGCATTCTCGACAACTTTTTCATTCGTAAAGCAGATCTCGCCGACCGCAGCGCCAGGTGAGGCAGGAAGTCCCTCAGCAATCACGGAGGCCTTGTATGACGCTGACTCAGTATCAGAAAAGGAAGGGTGGAGGAGCTGGTCCAAGTGCTCGGGGAGCACCATGGAGATGGACTGCGAAAAGGTTCACGTTAGTATATAATGATATGGTGTTGCGATACTGCTTAGTATACTTCTTAGGGTATTCTTACCTGTTCCTTGGTGACGAGGCCCTCCTTGACGAGGTCGACGGCAATCTTGACGGCAGCTCCCCCCCCACGCTTCCCATTTCGAGTCTGGAGCATAAATAGCTTCCCCTCCTGGATCGTGAATTCAATATCCTGCATGTCCCCATAATGCTCCTCAAGGATCTTCGTGTTCTCGTTGAACTCCTTGTAAACCTCAGGCATGGCAGTGGAAAGGTCAGCAATAGGCAGAGGAGTGCGGATCCCAGCAACGACGTCCTCTCCCTGGGCATCGATGAGGAACTCCCCGAAGAGCTCGTTGTCACCGCTGTTGGGATCGCGAGTGAAGCAGACTCCCGTGCCAGACGTCTGACCCATGTTCCCAAAAACCATGGCCTGCACGTTGACAGCCGTGCCGAGAAGGTCCCTGATGTTCTCAACCTCTCGGTACTTGATGGCACGGTCCCCATTCCAACCCTTGAAGACGGCGCCAATGGAGAGGCGGAGCTGCTCATAGACGTCGAGCGGGAAGGAGAGACTGTTCTTCTCGTAAACCTTCTTGAAGGCTGCGACAACTTCCTTGAGGTCCTCCACCGTGAGCTCAGAGTCCTCGAAGTAGCCCTTCTCGAACTTGATGTTGTCAATCTCCTCCTCAAAGTCTGCCCTTGGGAGCTCAAGGACCACGTTGCCGAACATCTCGAGGAACCTGGGGAGGAGCGAAGCGACGACCGAAGGAGGGGTCCGTAAGTGAATTGAGCGCCATTCGATGCGCGAATCTCGTCGCTGCGCTCCTCTTCCATTCTCACCTACGATATGAGTCCCAGGCGAACCGAGGGTTGTTGGATTTGGTGGCCAGGGCCTCCACAACGACGTCGTTCATCCCAAGGTTGAGGACGGTGTCCATCATCCCGGGCATACTGATAGCAGCCCCAGAACGGACCGAGAGGAGAAGGGGGTTGCTGTCCGATCCGAACTCACAGCCCATCTTGGTCTCAATGGTCTTCAGGGACTCCAACGTTGCGTCCCATACATCAGGATGGATCTCACCATTCCACTTGTTGGGATCACAGAAAGCTTTGCAGCACTCTGTCGTGAGCGTAAACCCGGGGGGCACAGAGAGGCCGATGGAGGACATTTCAGCCAAGTTGGCGCTGGAGGGGGGGGGGGCGATCGGGAACACGGGGACATTAGTTTTTTGAGAAGTGTCTGACGTCAAGTCAAGGGGAACAAAAGAACCGAAATGAGAATTGGAATAATGATGCACGAGGCAAGGGGCAGGGGGCCTCAAACCGGACATATACTTACCCCTTACCACCAAGGAGCCACTTCGAATCTGCGCCTTTTCCTTCTTCCCCTTTCCCAAACAAATTAATGGGTGCGTTCTCGAGCATTGAAGCCAACTCTGAGGTGACAGCCCTCATTGTCGTCATTGTCCTCGGCATAAAGGCTCCTGGAGTGGGTAAAAACCCCTGAGCGGCCGTAACGCACAAAGCTGTTAGGGTTGCAAGTGCTAGAAGCTTCATGGTAAGAGTAGGAAGATTCTGTGCTGGCACTCGATTGCACTTCGATACTTCGATGCACTCTTTTTTTCGGATTTTTGATCCGGATGACAAGTGGAATCAAGTTGTGGAATATTGAGGCTTATGATGCGACAAGTAGTACTCGGCCTTTGCTTTTACTTTATATGTGCTGAATATGTCCACTGTTTTGTCAATCGAGTGATGCCAGTTAGGGCTTTTAGGACACTTCAGCAAACCGACGACGATGAAAATGAGCTTGCAGGAACACAAATCAAAGATGTCTTCCTTATATCGGACTCGACGGGTGTCACGGCACAGTCGGCTCTTAGTAGGGCATTTGCACAGTTTGACAGCTGCAATAATATCTTCAAAGTAGGAGCTTCAGGTTGTGAGGTCCAGAGCAGCGTGTTCAATCATGTGAAGAGCGAGGAGGTGGGTGATATGGGAGATGGGCGGGAGATGGATTGGGGAGCTGCATAGGATTGCGCTAGTGTCCATGGATTATCGAGGATCTATCCAATATCCCCTTGCCTATGTACTTCCTCTATGCCCCTAACATTCCCCCAATTCCCCCCCCTCGCCGCCCCACCGAAAGACGATCGCAGGGATAGTAAAAGGAGCAAAGAAAAAGAACGCCCTGGTGGTCTACACCTTGAGCGATAGCGACCTCCGCCAGCGGACGAGCAGAATGTGTGAGCTCAGCGGTCTCGATTCCGTAGATCTCATGGGCCCTCTGCTGGACGAGCTGAGTGCGTTTTTTGGGGAGGCACCTATGGGGACCCCCGGCGATGAACTGAGCAAGAGGAGCGACGGCACAGGTTTCAAGCTGACTGACAGCTACTACAGGAGGATCGAGGCTGTTGAGTTCACTTTGAAGGCGGACGATGGGAGCGCGCCGTGGCTACTGGCGGACGCTGACGTCGTACTGTGCGGGGTCAGTAGGACGGGGAAAACGCCGCTCAGCGTAGTGCTGGCGCAACAGATGGGACTGAAGGTCGCTAACGTGCCCCTGGTCATGGAGGTGAAGCCCCCCAAGGAGCTGTTCGAAGACAAGTTGGACAGCAGGAAGGTTTTCTGCCTGACCATTAATCCCACAGAACTCAAGAGGATAAGGACGAACAGGTTGGAGAGGGCAAACGTGAAAAGCTACGAAGAGGCTGCCGGGGTCGGGGGGGGGATCGGAGGGTTTTCTGGGGGAGTCGTGAACGTCGGGAAGGAGTCCTCCAACTACGCGGACAGGGCTTATGTCTTGAAAGACTTAATGAGCGCGAGGAGTCTAGCAAGGGAGTACGAGTGGACGGAGATCGATGTTACGGGGAGGGCAGTGGAGGAGACAGCGAGTTACATTAGCCAAATCTTGAGCCACAGAAAGGACGACGTTGAGGTAGGGGACTAAATGAAACACGCAACCCAACAATTTCTTCTTTCAAACCTAAGGTTTTCCCCCCCCTCGTATTTCATATTTACTCTCAAACCTAAACTCCAGCCATCCCTGCGTTCATCCCAGCGGCATCGAACTCGTCCTGCACCATGCGCTCCGTCTTGATGATTGGGATCTCCGTGACGAGGCATTCGGTGGTGAGAACCAGCCCCGCCACGGACGCGGAGTTCTCGAGCGCGTTGATGGTGACCTTGGCGGGGTCGATAACGCCCGCTTCAATGAGGTTTCCGTAAACCATCTTTCCGGCATCCCATCCCCATCCCCACTCATTTTTATTCTGCGCGAGTGAAGCGAGGGAGGAGCAAAAGGGGGTCAGTTTAGGGTTAAACCAACCTTTAGGTTAACCACTGAAAAATCTTGTTCCCATTCTTACCTGGGTCTTGGCGAGCACGACAGCACCCTCAATTCCAGCATTGTTGGCAATCTGCTTGACAGGGGCGGAAAGGCTCCTCAAGATTATCATCGCCCCCTGCCTCTCGTCATCCGAATCCATGGCAGCCAGTATCTGCGGGGGAGGAGGAGATGTTAGTAAGGTAGGATAGTTTCTATCCCGCCAAGCACGTTGCACAGTCTTCTCACCTTCTCCTCCGCGGCCTTCTGCAGGTACGCGAGGCACGCTCCACCGCCAGGAACGATCCCCATCTCCTGCGCCGACTTGACGGAATTGAGAGCGTCCTCGTAGCGGAGCTTCTTGTCCTTGAGCTCGGTCTCAGTCGCGGCTCCGACCTTAATCCTCGCGATTCCCCCCCCCAGCGCCGCAACCCTCTCGTCCGCCTTGTCCTTGTCAAACTGCGTTTCAGCGGTCTCGGCCCCCCTCCGGATCTGGGCGATGCGCTGTTCGACAGCGTCCTCTTGCTTGCCGTCAGTCACGATCGTCGTGAGCTCCTTGGCCACGACCACGCGGTCGGCGGTCCCGAGCATGTCCATAGTCACGGAGTCGAGGGTGATGCCGACCTCCTCCGCCACCATGGTGCTGCCGGTGGCGATGGCAATGTCCTGGAGGTACTCCTGCGGGGGGGGGGGGGGAGGGGAGGAGAGCAGCACAGCGACGACCGAAGGTTGTGTTAGCGGATGCATAGTTGCGGCCGATTCACTACAGCCGATTCTCCTGCGTTGAAGCTCTCCGCCCCCTGCTCCTGCTGCTACCCCCCCATTCTTACCTTCCTCCTGTCCCCAAATCCTGGCGCCTTGATGGCCACCACGTCGAGCACACCCCTCATCTTGTTGACCACAAGCGCGCTAAGGGCCTCCCCCGTGACGTCCTCTGCGATGATGAGGAGGGGCTCCTTGGACTTGACCATCTGCTCGAGCAGGGGGATGAGATCGTTGACGTTGTCAATCTTGGCGTCAGTGCAGAGAACCCTGGGATTGGCCATCTCGGCGATCTGGCGCTCCTGGTCCTTGACCAGGTAAGGGCTCACGAAGCCCCTGTCGATGGTGAGGCCTTCCGTGAACTCGACCTCGTCGATGAGGGTCTGGGACTCCTCCACGACGGTGGAACCAGTCTCCCCGACTTTGTCAAAGGCGGCGGCGATTATGCGGCCCATCTCGACGGAACCGGAAGCAATGGTGGCCACGTTGCGGAGATCGTCTATGTTAGAGATAGGCGTTGCGAGGCTCTTCACTTCATCAGCGAGAATGCGAGCAGCCTTCCTGATCCCAAGGTTGAGAGCCACCGGGTTGACCCCGGCAGTGACCGCCCTCATTCCCTGGTTGACGATCTCCTGGGTCATGAGGGTGGAAGTGGTGGTACCGTCTCCGGCCTTGGAGTCAGATTTCGAGGCCACTTCTTGGATGAGGCGGGCACCGACGTTCATCTCGGGGTCAGAGAGGGAGATCTCGCGGGCGATTGTTACCCCATCGTTAACAATCTCGGGGGCACCATAGTTGCGCTCGAGGACAACGTTCTGAGGGGGGGGGGGGGGGAAGGAAGGGAAGGGGGTGCGTGTGATTGTGTAAGTGTGCGTGTGTTTGAAGGAAATGCTTCGGTACGCATGATCTCCTTTGGTGTGCCTGGTATCTTTTGGTGCGCCTGACATCTTTAAGTGCAAGTGGCATCCTTCAGTCTGCCTTGGTGTTGATGATGGTGTCGCCGATGTCGTAGCTATTATTGGATATGAGGTTTAGGAGTACTTACACGACCCTTAGGACCGAGTGTAACCTTGACGGCATCTGCAACAGCATTGATACCTACGAGAGACGTTAAAAGCGTGTTAGTAATGACTATTCTGTTGTTATTAGTTGTTGAACAAAAACCCGAGGTCGGCCTCCTCACCCTCGACCAGCTTCTTTCTGCTCTCTTCCTTGAAGGATACCGTCTTTGCGTTCAGTTGTGTTGGCTTAAACGCAGGAGACGCAGAAGGGAGGAATGCAGACGCTCCGCTAAGCAGAGTGAGGGCAATAAACAGGCGCATGGTGAATGGGAAATGTGTCAAAAGTGCTAGGTTGTTTCTTCACCTCTTCCAACCATTTTGAGAAAACTAAAACGGATGCGCGAAAACGCTGTTTAAAAATACACTCCTCGTCGGAGCATAACTGGTAGCTCCTGCAACACTTACACTTAAAGAACGTTGCGTTTTGCACTCTGCATCTGACCTCATGTCATTTCCACCCCAAACCAACCTTCATACGAGAGTTTTTATACATATTTTACTTCGGACGAGACTTCATCACATCTTTGCATGAACGGTTTTAATTTCCGTGCAAAAGACAAAATAATCTTGTACCAACTAACTGCTTTCAAGATTCTTTTTCAGAGTGGGTTGTGGCAGTTTTGGTTGGACTCCAATATTAGCACCTACACGACACTTCTGCCTAAGTGGAGTAACTTGAGGGCTTTGGTGATCACTTTCACGTCGTAATTTGCCGCTATAAAATCTACATTCGGGATAGCGCTCAAAAATGGAATCACGATCAGAGGTACAATCGTCACACAATTCATCAGAGACCACAAATGTGGCAGTATCTAGTTTGGACGATTTGACAGACGGTCAAAAGTGGTGCTTGGGATGGGCTTGGGAACAAGACTGGGATCGCATCAAGGGGTATGCCAAGGAACATGGTCCTGAGGTTTTGTTAGGCGTTTATAAAATGGTTGTTGATGAGAAACGGAGCGTAGAGTCAGTCCTCACCACCGCCTCAGAATACCAAAATGTTGAGATGGTTAAGCTTACCTTAGATGCCGGCTTCGACAACAATGAAGCCATGTACATCGCCGGAGAGAGATCAATGAAGAATGGTGACAATTCAACAATCTTGAGATTGCTCTTAGAACATGGACTTGACCCTAATATCGACCTACAACTCGAAGGGTTGGTGGAAGCCCGTTACACCAATTTTTTGATGATTGCTGCTGAAAGGGGACACATTGATCACGCCATAGCACTTCTCGATCATGGAGCAAATGTGAACAAGACATTGGTTATCCCTAATGGAAGTGTTATTTCACCACTTGCTTTTAGTGTCATTTATGGAGCACACGACATATGCAGGCTGTTTCTCACGCGTGGTGCTATTCCATCCACCAGCGACGTGGGTAATGTGTTTAGTTGCTGCCTCAACGCGTGCAAAGGAGAAGTCCCTAGCCTTAGTAGAGATGCCGCAATAAAGATGTTCACAACATTTCTTCATCTCGGAAAGCCCGATTCCGACGTAGTTCGAGACAAATTCGATTCTGTCCATCCTTCCAATCGCAATCCTACAATCACCAACATCACGAAACATTACCTTCAAGGCCGTCCCTTCTGCTGCTTTGTTTGCGAGGCTCTAACCGCCAAGGAGCGTGACAAGCTCCTGATGTGTCCCTGTCGCAACGTCGCCTACTGCTCGAAAGAATGCCAGCTCAAGCACTGGAAGAAGCACAAGGTGCAATGCACGGGACCGCTGAACGAAAGGGGGGAGAGTGAGGCAATGGTAAAGAAAAGATCCAAGACGGGGAAGGGAGTGGCGGCGGGAGGAGCGGATGTGGGAGTAGCGGAAGGAGCAGTTGCGACGGGGAAGAATGGCAAGAAGGGGAAGAAGGGCAAGAATGGTAGGGGTAAGAAGAAGTGAACGAAACAATACAGTAATGCGGCGGCTATAAGCAATTATTCAGAATTCGATGTACATCAAATTGCTTATTTTTTATTGCGACTAGCGTGAGAATGAACAATTTCATTATTTCTTTCTGCTTCCATGACAGAAACTTTCTCATAGTCCAGCAGAAAGGAACAGTTTTGGTTGGACTCCAATAAAGCACCTACACGACACTTCTGCCTAAGTGGAGTAACTTGAGGGCTTTGGTGATCACTTTCACGTCGTAATTTGCCGCTATAAACTTACACTTGGGAAACTTACACAAGGGGAGGTTCGCTCAGAAATGGAATCACATTCAGAGGTACAATCGTCACACAATTCATCAGAGACCACAAGTAGGCCAGTATATGGATTGGACGATTTGACAGACGGTCAGCACTTTTGCTTAGGATGGGCTTGTCAGCAAGACTGGGATCGCATCAAGGGGTATGCCAAGGTTCATGGTCCTGAGGTTTTGTTAGGTATTTTTTCAGAGAAAAAGATAAGAATTCGGTGGCGGTGGTACGTTCAGTTCTCACAGTGGCCTCACATTGCGAAAACGTTGAGATGGTCAAGCTTACCTTAGAGGCCGGCTTCAACAACAAGGAAGCCATGTACAGTGCCGCACAAATATCAATGAGGAATAGTGACAATTCAGCAATCTTGAGATTGCTCTTAGAACATGGACTTGACCCTAATATGGACCTACGAGTCGAAGGGGTGAGGAATTACATGGACAACCTGTTAATACATGCTGCTGAAAAGGGACACATTGATCAGGCCATAGCACTTCTCGATCATGGAGCAAACGTGAACAAGACAATGGTTTCCCGTATTGGAGATGTTGTTTCACCACTTGCATGGACTTTCTTTCATGGACAACATGACATATGCAGGCTATTTCTCACGCGCGGTGCTATTCCATCCATCAAGGACGTGCATGTCGTGTTTAATTGGTGCCTCGGAGCGTGCAAAGGAGAAGTCCCTAGCCTTAGTAGAGATGCCGCAATAAAGATGTTCACAACATTTCTTCATCTCGGAAAGCCCGATTCCGACGTAGTTCGAGACAAATTCGATTCTGTCCATCCTTCCAATCGCAATCCTACAATCACCAACATCACGAAACATTACCTTCAAGGCCGTCCTTTCTGCTGCTTTGTTTGCGAGGCTTTAACTGCCAAGGAGCGCAACAAGCTCCTAATGTGTCCCTGTCGCACTATCGCCTACTGCTCAAGGGAGTGCCAGCTCAAACACTGGAAGAAGCACAAGGTGCTATGCACGGGACCGCTGAACGAAAGGGGTGAGAGTGAGGCCATGGTCAAGAAAAGATCCAAGACAGGGAAGGGAGTGGCGGCGGGAGGAGGGGATGTGGGAGTAGCGGATGTGGGAGTAGCGGAAGGAGCAGGTGCGACGGGGAAGAATGGCAAGAAGGGGAAGAAGGGCAAGAATGGTAGGGGTAAGAAGAAGTGAACGAAACAATACAGTAACGCGACGGCTATAAGCAATTATTCAGAATTCGATGTACATCGAGAAGGAACAATTTCATGTTATTTCTTCCGAATCTCCGACTTGGCAAGCTGACTTTTCTGACCGAAATCAGCCAAAAAGAGAATCCATGAGGTCTTCAGAATCGGGGGAACGCAATAGTAAAAGGGCTAAAACGGGTTCTTATAGGAGAAGGGAGAGCGGCGACTTCAAGAAATCTATCCCCCCGCGTATATTCAATGATAT